>VWZV01010107.1:774015-801231 GCA_013397155.1 Irena cyanogastra | reverse complement strand
ACATGAGCACCCACTTCAGGCCTCTTCATTCCTCCTCATGCCAAGTGAAGAAATTACTGCTCCCTACAGAGTAATGACTTCTCTTGAAACAACATTTCTGTTCCCTGCTGTTCTCCAGCAAAGAAGTAAAACTGAAGCAAAGCTTTGGAGTTTTTGGGAGTTCTGAAGGGGATTTAGGTTTTTTTCCCTCTCTTTGTAGTTTTTCCCTCCAAGAAAACCAAGGGGAAATGAAGATGATGTAAAGGAAAGACTGTCGTGGAAACCAAGCAGCATTTAGTGTCAGCTCTGCTGTTTTTAGAAACAAGGCCATGTGCTAACAGAATCCAGAGCAATCTGGTCCCCCCAAACTGGTTTTGTTGAGAAACTGACAGTGGAAATGAATAAATGTTGGTGCCTGTCTAATAGTTATTCTTGCTTTGTGATAATCTTGGATTAAATTCCTGCCTTCAGAAATCTCACCTGGATTCAGCCACCTGCTGAGGTGTATCTGTGGTGCCTCCACAGGGCTCTTTCTGTAGTCCTGTGGAAAACCAGCTATGGGATTACTGGTGGGATTCCAGGGTTTCTTGTGCATCCCAGAGTAAGTCAGAGCAGCAGGAGGAGGGCTGTGGTTTCTACATTGGTTCAGTATTCTCCCCTGTTGAGGATACCAAGGTGTTGTGTTGAGTTTTACACATATTTTCAGATTGTGTTACGTCTCTGCATGTGGGGGAGACAGGTTGACATGTTTTCTGATAAATGCAAGGAGACTTTAAAGGAGAAAATCCTTTCATATTATGCTGTGGAATCGTTAGATATAAATTATTTATGACTAAGGTTTTGTATGCTAGAGAGCACAAAGCTGAAGTTTTCTAAATCATGTCTATAAATAAAAAGACTAGAAATTTCAAATGCTTAAAGCTAAACAGCCTGATTTGTGAGAGCTCTCAGATTCCACTCTTGGATTCCCAGGGAGATTAGGAGCAGCATTCGAACGTGTCCAGGGCAGGGAACGGAGCTGGGAAGGGGCTGGAGCCCCAGGAGCAGCTGAGGGAGCTGGGAAAGGGGCTGGAGAATTCCTGAGGGAGCTGGGAAGGGGCTCAGCCTGGAGAAAAGGAAGCTCAGGGTGGACCTTGTGGCCCTGCACAACTCCTGACAGGAGGGGACAGCCGAGGGGTCGGGCTCTGCTCCCAGGGAACAGGGACAGGAGGAGAGGGAACGGCCTCAGGCTGGGCCAGGGGAGGCTCAGGGTGGATTTGGGGAAAATTTCTTCCTGGAAAGAGCTGTCCAGTCCTGGCATAGCTGCCCCAGTCAGGGGTGGAGTCACTGTCCGTGGAAGCTTTCAGAAAATGTGTGGATGTGGAACCTTAGGACACACTTTAGTAGTGAGCACAGTGGTGGCAGCGAGTGATGATCTTGCTCTTGAAGGCCTTTCCCACCCTTAACGATTCTGTGATCCTGTGATCCATGCGAGGAGGGTTGGACAGGCATTCTTCCTCCTCCCTAGGGGAAGGGTTTAGTGAGATCTCCCTGCCTGATGATGCCTGCAGGTATCTGTGACAAAATACTGACTTTCTGCAATATTGTCTCAACTACTACTGATACAAGTAAAGCTTTTGGAAGGAGAATTTCTTGTTTCAGGGCAAGCTGGTGAAGTGGTGTCGCTCCAAAGCCTTCCCTGCAAAGGTAAGCGACTGAGATTCCTGATAAATCCGTTCTCTGAGTTCTGTGTTGAGCTCTAATTTGTTTACCAAGTTTTGGACCGGAGCAGATTGATACAGCAGTGACATTCAGCTGTGAAAATGGGACTAAACAATTTGCATAAACAGATTTGCTCTGCAATTACCAGGTTTCCACAGCACAGCAATGCATAGAAAAGAGGGAAGTGAGAAGCTACTGATGATGCCAGGTAGCTAATTTTCGGATATAAATAATCCAACTGTTTCAAAATGGTTTTTAAAATTAAATTACTGTGACACAAAGCACAAAAGATGACAAATTCCATTTGGAGGGTTTTGTTTGTATTTTGAGGGGAGAGTGACCTGCATGCTACATGCCAAGTTTTGCATCAAAACAGGTGCAAAATAGTGTATAAAGTCTATTTTATGTAGCTGCGTATCTTTGCTTTGAATGGAAAGGAGTTGTGATTATTTAGGAATAATACAATTTCTGAAATTGCAGTAAGTTTCTTTTCTGGTATCTGTCTCTTCACCAAGTTTTTTTCTCATGTTGGTACCTCTTAATAAGGATTTGAGCTTGCACAAGATCTGTGCCCTTACCTTTCTGTGCTTTTGCCTCAACTGTGAGCCTTGGCGAGATCGTTGTTCTGCAGCAGTCCGTGGAGCTCAGATCTAATTGGAAAAGCCCCTGGAGTTAATTACTGCCTTGCATCTCGTTGTCATCCAGTTAACTGGATGCAGAAAATGGGAGATGCAGAAATCCAGCTCAATTTGGACTTAGCTCCACTGGGAAGGAAAGGATAATACAACTTTTCCAAGAGAGGTGCTGGCATTTTGGGCTCCTGGAGGTGTGAGTTTTGCCTACGCCACTTTGAGTCAGATGCAGGGAGGTCTCTGCCCACTGTTGCAAACTGGCTTGAAGCCCACATTTTCTGTCAGATTGTTTATCCATTTTTATATCCCACCAGCTCCTGCTGCTGATAGAGAAGAAAAATGACTTTTCTTCCTACAGAAATTCTGTTCCTTAGAAAATTAAGCAAGTGCATCCAGCTTGGCCTAAAAGCAGCTTATTGGAATGGCACATTTATTCTTGTAATTAGTTATTTTCTTACGTAAAAGACCCATAAGGTTTATTAAATTGGTGATCCTCTTCATGCTAAAATTGACAATGAGACTCTCAAGTGTCCTATTACATCCTGAAGTGATTGTATGCTCAGTAAGTCAGTCAGACCAGGGTAGGTTTATTTAAGTGTATAAATATTGTTTCTGTTTTCTTCTGGTGAGTGGCTGTGCCGTTGTGCAGAGCTGGGGGACAGTGGGGTCAGAGCACTGGCTGTGGTCAGGGCTGGGGAAGGTGCAGCTGGTAGAGAGAGAGAGACCTGGATTCAGATTTATTTGGTGGTGCTCAAGGGGTGGAGCTCACTCAGTAGGTTTTCCAAGGGCAGCGCGGGAAACACCAGGAGCGGGATGGGTGCAGCCACTGGTGGGTGACTGCAGATGCTGGGGTTCATCTCCTCAGAGCCAGGCTCAGCCTGGAGCCCTGTGTCCAGGGGAGTGGGTGGTCCTGCAGCCTGTTTTGCTTTGTCCAGAGGAGGCACCGGGATGATCAGAGGGATGGAACAGCTGTGCTGTAAGGAGGGGCTGAGAGAATTGAGATTGTTCAGCCTGGAGAAGAGAAACTTCAGGGTGACCTAATTGTGGCCTTCCAGAGCCTGAAGGGGCTGAGAAGGAAGATGGAGAGAGACTGTGGACAAGGACCTAGAGTGACAGGACAAGGGGAATGAATTCAAAGTGACAGAGAGTTGGGATGTTAGGAAGAAATTCTTCCCTGGGAGGCTGAGCAGGCCCTGGCACAGGGTGCCCAGAGAAGCTGTAGCTGCCCATGGATCCCTGGAAGTGTCCAAGGCCATGCTGAATGGGGCTGGGAGCAGCCTGGGATAGTGGAAGGTGTCCCTGCCCAGAGGAGGGGATGGGACTGGATGATCTGTAAGGTTCCTTCCAACCTGAACCGTTCCAGGGCTCTCCTCCAATGTCTAAACCAGGGGAATGGACCTGAAGTACCAGAGTGTCCCCGGTGACTGTAGCAGGACTCTCACATGGATAACATGGTTGTAGCCTCACCCCGTGCCTGTCTGGGGTTCAGTGGGATGAATCCCTCTCTCTCTGACACTGGTCTGGTTGATGAAAACAAGCAGGAGGATGACACTGGCTGACTTACTGCAGCTCTCGGTGATGTGGTGAAGCTCATGTACAGGTAACCTGTGTCAAGGTGAAATGGGAGCTTCAGGGAGCGGTGACAAAGATTGTCCTGTAGTTCATCACATACATGGGCTGCCAGCTAGTGGTGGGGTGGTTCAACTGTAAAGTTTTGGGGGTAGAGACCATATTTCCCTGTTTCTCCATATTTCACACAGCTGTATTCTGTTATCAGTCACAGCTTTGGGACAGATCCAACTCTGTTCAGAGATCTTCTGCTGGACCAGCTTAGAACCATTGGGACTGATGTAACATCAGTGCAATCATCTGTTTCCTTCTGTCATTAGAAAAGGGATTTGGTGGAATACTTTTTGGTTCCAGGCCTGTAAGAGAAACAACACTGAAGTGCCTTTCTTCCTCTTGGTTCAGCATTCCCTCTTTGGGACATTGTTCATGTTTTTCGTGCGCTGTATAAAGCAGAAAAAGCTCATTCAGCTGGTGTCACCCACATCAATGATGGGAAATCTCTGGCTAGCATCAGTTGTTTTTCTGCTCCTTCTCTGTGAAGTCTGTGCTGGTCTTGCTGTTTGATCACTGCTCTCTCCATAAAAGCCTCACTGAACCCCCTCATTCCTCTGGATCACAGTGGGAGAAGCCCATGTAGCCGAGTGTTTGTGTCTCTTGTGATGGAGAATTCAACCTCAGCAGAGCTCATGGCTTAGGCATAGTTAGCTGGAGGAAGGAGGGAAGGAGGGGTTGGGAAAGTATGACAGAACAGAAAGGAGGGAGTTTGGAGTTCTGGCCTCAGTGAAGTAAATGAATTTTAGTAATTAAGGAATTTTAATATCCTCAAGTACTTAAACCCATACCTTCAAACATCTATTTTAGAAGTTCACCTTCTACATATGAGCAGCTCTGTCATTAACTTGTTTTCCACTGTGTGAGCAATCCAGCTTTTTGCAGTGCCTCTGCCTGAGTCTAAACACACAGATGTCTGGAAAATCAGGTACTTAATGAGGAGTCCAAGTACGGAGTTTGGGAATATCTATTTCACTCCCACCTCTGAAAAATCTCCACTTTAGAAACCGGAAGTAGCAATGAATTAAATACTGGATTTCACAGTTACCCCAAGAGTTAGCACGGCTTGAGGCAGGAAGAGATTGTCGCCTCCCTGATCCCCGTCCCAAGGCTCAGTTTTCCCTGGTTAAAGGGCAGAATTCAACTTAAGCACATCTGAGATTCGTACCCTCATGCAGAACAGCAGGACTCCTGCTCAGCAGGGAGAGCCCAGAGCTTGCAGCCATGTTTTAACTTCCTTGCTTTTCCTGTCTCCTTCCCTGCAGGCCAGAGGTGCCGACATTCCGGACATCCCGGGGGAGCTCCCGCTCCGCTCCTGCGGCAGCACAGCCAGCATGAAAGTGAAGAATGTGAAAAAGTAAGACCTGAATTCTGTGATTTTCCTGTCTTTCCTGGGCTTCCAGTTTTGCTGTGCTGAGTTTTGGCTGTTGTGCTGCAGTGCAGGGCATTCAGCAACAATTTGTGATGGTGTATCTTCAGCAGAGCAACCAAAATCCATGTGGAACTAAGGCAGTTTGAGCTAATGGAGCCTAAAACTGTAAATAAGAGGTTTTGCTGGCTCATTCTCCTCTTTCTGGCCATAGAAACAAAGATAGGTAAAGTTTCGAACCTCACTGTTGCAGTGTTTTTAATTTTCTTTAGTGATTCTGCTTGAAAGTGATTAATTAAAAAAAGCCCACAATAGAACATACAGAGGAAAATCTCAAAAGAAGCCCAGGCAATTGTAAATGAGATAATTTTCCCTGTCTCCTTATGCACTGGAAAGCTAAACCAGGACAAGTGGGTGGCCTATATGTATTTTTATCTGATACTTTTTTATCTTTTCTTTTTGCATTCTGCCCTCTGTAACTTCATTTGAATGGATTTTACACAGTTTTCCCTTCTGAGGGATATTTTTTCTTCCCTGATCTCCCAGTTTTTGTTTTTTTTCCTGTGGGCTCATGCTGTATTTCTGTCTTTGCCTGTCTCCCAGAGATTATAAACCAAGCCATTATGCATGCAGTAACGGGGATCAGAAATAATCAATTTTACTTTGCTAAAAATGCTGACTTGAGGAGCAGAACTCCCCGAGATTGATGGATCTGAGCCTTCAGCTCACCCCTCTAGTGCTCTGCTGAGAGGGAAATGGCTCTTTGTTCCAGTACTGAGCAGCCAGATGCTGCATCTCACTTCCCACTTGTATTCCCGTGGGAAGAGGGAGCTAGATAATGACAATTTCATTGGCTCACCACCAGGAATATCTATAGGAGTCTATAATAGCTTCAGGAGAAGCAGGAGCATGTTGCAGAGCCAGAGGAGCTCCCCGGCAGCCACCAGTATGACTGGAGACACTTGGGAATAATTATGCCTGACTTTTGAATTTGCAAAAGGCAAAGGATAAATAGAGTTTGTTCTGCACCCTCAGATACATCCCCCCGGGACTGATGGGCTGTGATGCCTTTCACAGGTAAAGTTGTTCTTTCCTCGTGTCTCGTGTAAGGCTGTGGATGTGCATTTGTGAGGTGCAGCTGCTTGTCCCTGCTCCGTGTCTGGACCTGCGGGATGTGGTGCTGCTGGAATGTCACACAGCTCTGTAGGGATGCAATGGGATGTGGTGCTGCTGGAATGTCACACAGCTCTGTAGGGATGCAGTGGAAAAGCCACTTGGCATTTCAGCTTTCCTTTCTCACTCGGCTCCCTTCTCTACGGTTTTGGTGCATCACATCAACAAATCCCTGTGTTCCCTTGGCTTTAGGATGAGAAAGTTGTTGTTTTGTATCAGTACCTGTTGTTTATCCCTGTTTAGTGGTCTGCATCCATCTCATGGTGTGCTCTTGGTGTGCTCCAGGTTATCCTTTACAAAGGGGCACTTCCCGAAGATGGCTGAGTGTGCACATTTCCACTATGAAAACGTGGACTTTGGTAACATACAGGTGAGTCTTGGATTTCTCTTATACACAAAACACCTTGTGCTTCCTGCTAGCTGACCTGGTGGGGAGGCATAGAGGGACCTCCACTGAGGCTTGTTTAATTTGTTGCTAAATGTTTAGTGGTAAGAAGTTAAAACTGTAGAGACTTTTATTTGGAATTGCTTCTATGTGCTGGGACAGAATCTGCACTCAGACATGTGGAGGTCTCCTTTGAGCTTGGAGGTGGTTTTATTTCCACTGGATTTAGCCGATGTCACTGTTTTAAGACTCTATCAATCATTCAGTCTTGAGTCATCTGTAATCACTGTGTATGTATTTTTGGTTTGAGTTTGTGTGTGATTAAAAAATTGTGTGAATGTATTTGTGTAAATATAAATAAATCAAATTTACCCCTTCCTTTAGCTCTGCATTGTGCATTGCAGCAGCTGTGTCATCAAAATACCAGAAACTGCTTGTCAGCCTGAACTGCATTTCTGGAAGTGTGCAGGCTTTGCTCCTCTGTGATCCCTCCCTCAGGAATACAGGCAGAAGCATTTTCCAGGGAGGGCTGAGACCCAGGAGTTTCTCACAAACAGGACACGTTTTGCTCTGCACTTAGAGGATCAGGAATGCCTCCAGCATCTGCCAGCCTTGCAGGCAAAAGGAGGTTACAACCTTTTAATTTGTAAAACATCTCCTGTAGTACCAAGTGAATTATTTACACCTTTCATGCTGCTATACTTGACACTTTGGAAAGCAGAATTATGCGGCTGGGTTTTTTCCTCTGTCTGTCCAAATTCCGGCTGGGAAGGAGCCTGGGTCCTGTTCAGGGCTGGGATCTGCTGTTGCTCACACTTGGTGGCTCTGGGCAGGTTGGCTGTGGTGTGTGGGCTCTGCAAACACAGGCACACACTGAAAGGCAGAGACACAGGGTACTGGGCAGGAAAGGGTGCAAGGAGCTCAGTTCCCATGGAGGCCCCTGGGAAACGGGCAAGCAGGGGCAGTCCTCACTCTGCTGAAAACCTTTTATTTTCATTTTCTGTGTGTAGGAACAGGGTGGCTGATCCATGTTCCTGCTTTCTGTCTTCTGGTAACTTGCTGATTTGACTCAACTAATTTTTCAGTAATTCTGGAGAGAAGTTTTATGTTGGAGCAGGTCTGTGTCCACACAGGTGTGGTTTTTGCATCCTGTGGTCCTCTGAGTTCTCCCTCCCATCGTCCAGGGATGTTCAGCACAATATGCATCTGGACAGGGAGTGCAAGCTGTGCATGGCACATTGTTTTGATGACCAATAATTAATTCTTTTGTGGGTTGAAGTATTTACTGGGATGTTTTCAGGATGGCAGGGCAGACCTGTGGGGTTCATCTTTATGTTTGTGAGAGGCAGAAGTGAAATCAGGTAATAACATCCTTTCCAGATTTTCCTGAAGCATATTCTGCTGGAAAGTTCCCACAAGCAAGAATGGTTTAGCACTGCTTTTTGTGATGTCACTGCTACTCCTGCAGCTTCTCCTGCTTTTGCTCAGTGGTCCCCTGGCAGAGCTAGACCAGAGGTTGTAACCAGAGAAGTCTGCCTGAAAAACAAGAATTGTGGAAGGATGTAACATAGGAAATAAAAATGGTGTTGGTTATTGAGCTGGTACTGGTTATCTCATCCCTGAGTTGTTTTCTATCTCTGTGCTGTGAAACCAGGAAGAAAACAGGGGCTGGTGGCAGCATGAGAAGAACTGTCATAAAATTGAGACTCTGTGTGTGTTGAGGGGTCAGGTCTCTGTTTCTACCACATCTGCCTCTGAAAAACCCTACGTGTTTAGCTATTTGTGTACCTAAAGCAAAATGTGTGCCTAAATAAGGTGACTCAGGCCCTCTGTGCCTGTAATTGCTTCCTTTTCCTAAGCAAGGTTTTGATAAATCCCCACAGTGTCAGGACTTTTTTATATGGTGAAAAATCTCTTTGAGAACAAGAGCTTTGCTGCTGAAATGCAAAAAGATAAAGCATTGCAGCACTTCCTTAGAATACCAGTATTAATGGCAAAATAAATGAAAGCTGTTAATACAACAACAATATTAGTTGGGAGATTTAAAAATAGGTTCACATAGGGCTCATGCATTTTAATCAAGTTGGAGGCTTCTTTGTGCTCCCAAGGTAGGCCAGAGAATAGCAGTGGGCTGGAGTGATGGGAAGTGACAGCTTGGCACCTAATAGAGAATTACTGAGTTGCATTTGAGGGGTGGTGGGTGTAAACTGCTTTCAAAATCTATTCACTGTCAGAAATTTGCATAGTAGAAATACAGCATTATCTGTCCGTGTCAGGAATTGTGTAATGCTGTCTATTAACAGCCTGGCCAAATTTCAGGTTGTTTTGTAACGTTGATGTCACTTATAATATGGTCTCATGGTGCAGGAGGTATTAATAGCCTGACACTTCACCTGATGAGATAATTTTAAATTAAATTGCTGAGAGGTATGAAAAGGGATTTGTTCTCCTGTTATCCTTGCACCGTGCTAGTGAGGCTGGGTGCATTTCAGGGGGCTTTTTCTTTTCAGAAATGTCCTTCCACACTGCTTCCAACAGCAATATCTTACGCATACCTGTGACTGGCCAGCCAGGCACGTGTGGCATCCCAGGAAATTGCTGGTTGCAAGGCAAAGGCAGTGATGTCAAAGCTGTACCGACAGGTTAAGCCTCAGAGATTGTATCAGTGCCCAAAATTCACTGGCATTTTGCTGAAATACCTTATGTTCTTTACTATATTTATTTTAAGGGCTGCATCATTCATTTTTAATTTCTAATGCAAAGCCAGGTTCTGCCTCATAGATGTGTTTTAGTTAGACATGGGATCAATATTCACAACTGTGGTTCAACTTCTTCATGGTCCATCTCCCAAGGAGATGCAATGTTTCTTCTCAATTTAGCTTTTTGCTAATTTAGGTTCTTCTCAATTTACGTAAAATACAAGGTATCTCCCCTTCAAATTTTTTTGACCTGGTTCTCACTCATTGAACACATTGGTGGTAAGTCTACATAAAATCTTTGCACAAATAGAAGGTAGTATCCAAGTGGTTAAATTCCATTTGTGCAGAAGAGTCTGTAATTTCACCTGTGAAATGATAAAAATGCCCACTGTTCAACGTCAGCATTTTGCATCTAGGGAGTAAAAGCTTTGTTTTATATCTATAAAAAATAGATATTTGATGGCATGAGTAAATCTTCAAGTGGCTGTAATAAGCCCAGCTGTTATTTTGACATTGACCTCCTGCTGTTTGCCAGCCCCATAAATCATCTTTACCAACATGTTGCAGAAAAGTGTTAAAATTGGTTTAATTAGTAGGTGGAACACAGTTGGGTTTCTGTCAGATTTATGAATAAATAACTGAAAAGAACTAAGAACTCATCAAAACTCTGTGGGACCTATTGAGGCAACTTTAAATTCGCCGAGTTTAAATGTGAAGTAGAAAAATGGATATCCTTTTGCTTGCATTAAGAACTGACTCTAGACTGAGACAGAGTTAATTTTCTTTTATAATTTAAGAAGATATTAATGTAATTCAATAACTATATGCTAAAAAAAGTCTGCCAAGTGTCCAGGAGTGTTTGGACAGCGCTGCCAGGGATTCACAGGGTGGGATTGTTGGGGTGTCTGTGAAGGGCCAGGAGTGGGACTGGATGGTGCCTGTGGTCTCTCCCAACCCAGGATATTCTGTGATTCTATGAAATATGGTTTTACTTTACTTAGTGCTAAATGCCATTAACATAAACAGGAGAAACAGTGATTAGAAATTCCTTAAATATCTACTTCCTGCCAGGAATAAATACTCTGTTCTTCACTTGAAAGAATTAAGACGTTATCTTCATCTGAGTAGGTTTTGGTGATGGAATATGGAGAGCTGATCAGCTCCACGCTTCCCAGATAATATTCTTTGCTCCCTCAAAAGCCATTTGCTCAAGGCAAATGCTGTAATGCACATTCATATCACTTCAGCATCTTGCATTTGACACAGAATTATCCCTTCAAACAGAACAGTCTGTGTGTTTGCCTTGCTCTATCTGATGTCTAAAAATAAATCCCTGTGGGAGCAGGACTGGGTTACAGATCCTCTCCTTGTCAGCACAGCCTTGCAGGGCCTGGCAGGAATTGTGTTATCAGTGGTAAAGGAAGTATTTGAGGCAGAATCACTTCCGCCTGCGCAGGCATCAGCTGCCAGGAATTCCTGTCAGGAATTGTGTCCTGTGGGAATGCCTCTGCAATGCTCCAGCCCAGCTGATGGACTGCCTCCAGCAGCAGCTGGGCTTTGCCCCTGGAGTTGGATGTTCCTGTTGTGCCTTAGGAGTTAGAAACATTGCAAAGAGCAGCTCAGTCCTTCTGTGCCTGTTGTCAGCAAAGCCTGCTGAGAAGATCCTTTTCCAGGTCATCTTCTTTTGGTTTGCCTTTTTTTCTTTTATATGATGATATTCCAGGGAAGGTAGAACGCAGGGGGGATGTGCTTGTGAAGGAGTCTCTGTAGTTTTTTTCCTAAGGTGGATTGCAGAGGAAGCCAATCTGGTAAAGCCTGGCCAGATGCCCTTGGCTGGGGTTAGCTGCGATAGTTTCAGGTGCCACAGCTAAAAGGAGTCTTGTGGATGAGCTGGGAACAACAGGGGTGGGGATGCTCCCTGCTCCGTGTCTGCCAGAGGTGGGACAGCCTAGCTTGGATCTCTCCATCGGGGATTTTATCCCAAGCCTGCTCAGTGCCTGCAGTGCAGTAGGGTTTGTTTGTCTCCAGCTCCTCTGTGGGTACAATGCTGTCAGTGCGTGGCAGTCAGCAGCAGCGTAAGTAGCTCCAGGCTGCAATATCATTTATCCTACTCATTTTGTGAAGTGTTTAAGAAAGAAAAAGTATTGATTTTTAAAGGCACAACATAAAACAGCAGTTCCCCATCCCAGTCCCTCTAAAAGATGCAAGTTCTCAGTAAGAAGCATAAAAATTTGTCTGAATTTTGGTGTGTGTTGGGGCTTTGAAAGACAATTTTGCTGTGTTCTGCTTTCTCTTTATGAATATTTGAGTGAGATGTAGACCCAGATTATGTGTAAAGAGGGGCCACTTTTCAGTCCTTCATCTTTGGATGCTGTTAATCTCCTCCCAGAATTATCTGGCTGGATTCTGGTATGTTCCCCTTCTTTAAACTGAGGACTTCCCTTCCCATTCCCTGTCTTCTCCATGTGATTTCTTTCCTATTGCCTTCCAAAGTGATGGTGGGGATGTTGCAAGGGCTGTTTTAAGGATGTGGTTATAGAAAAACAACTGTTCAGAGTGTAGGTGGAAACTGCCTCTATTAACTTAATAATTCCAGCCACAACTCCCTGAAAATTGGCACAGCCTCCTACCAAGATCAACAAATTTCAAAAATTTGGAATCTCTGAGCCAAGGGTTTTGCTGCCAAATGAATTAGGAAAATATTTTAGTAAGTTCATGTCAGTTTTTGGATTCTGCTGTTTCCTGGTCTTGCTTCCAGCTTGCCACAAGCTCCTCAGAAAAATTCTTCCCTGGAACGAGATCACACCTGTGAAATTCCAGGTTCCCTGGTTTTTCCCTCTGTGAAATGGGAAGAAATCCAGTGTAGGTTCTGTCATGGAAGGAGAACTTCAAGTGTGGAGCTGTGACTCTGATCCACAGGACGGGAAGGAGATCGAGGCTGGTGTTCCTGTGTGGATTTACTGCTAAATCATTCTGAAGGTGTTTCACATGCTTTGCTCCATTTGACTGTTTTGAAATCAATAGTTCATCTGCAATTGGGATGGCATTGCTCAGCTCATGGAATGGCCTCTCACAGGTACTCCCTATTTCCCTGGATTTATTTATCTTGATCAGCTGTGTCTGACTCCATCTATGTTCTTTATTTTAAAAAGATGCTCATGAAGCTGTACCCATGGAAGGGTGGGCTAGAACCCACAAAGAAGTATTACAAGCAAATGAGATTTTTACCTGTTGGTTCAGTGCAACAGGTATTTTGGGGGCTTTTTTACCTTCTCCTTTTTCTTTTGGATGTTTTGATGAGTTTATAGGAAATAATCCTTATCGCCACAGGAGAACAGACTCATTTGGGACAGAAAACAGAGACCTCCTGCAGGAATCCAGCTTGTTTTCCCTTCCCCAGCATTTACCACTGGAAATACAGCAAGCTTGTCTGTGGAATTGTAGGGATTTTTGTTCATTGTGGCTATTTGATGGCATGAGTAGACCTTCAAGTGGCTGTAATAAGCCCAGCTGTTATTTTGACATTGACCTCCTGCTGTTTGCCAGCCCCATAAATCATCTTTACCAACATGTTGCAGAAAAGTGTTAAAATTGGTTTAATTAGTAACTGGAACACAGTTGTGTTGGAGAATTTTTCTTTCCTGCAGTTTAACGACCTGGGAAAAACAGAAAGCTTTATTATATATATAATTAAAATATGTTATAAACTTGAAAAGATTCCGTGGGCTCCAGAAAAATAACGCCTGTTTCGGTAGTGCTTGGAGGGAGATTAAATCCCATGTGTTTCTGTCTGTAGCCAGCCATCCTGTTACCAGGAATGGTGTTAAAATGCAGCATAATACTGGGCTCAGGGATCTATCTGCCAGCATGCCAGGCTGGAGTGATTCAATAACTGCCTTGTAGATATGATCCCTGAGATTTACAGGAGCGGGGCTCTGTGTTTCCCCTCTCGTGGAGGTTTGTCAAGGCAGAGGATGTATGAGCTGTGAAACCAAACTTCTGTGGGAACATTCCTGTGCTGTGTTTAACCTGTACCTGCCTACAGAAAGGGCAGTTTGTTCAGACCCTGCTCAGGTGCCAGAGTTTGGAGGGCTGATGACAGAATTGGCAGCTCAGGGGCAGCAAGTCAGGCTAGGGGTGTTAAATGTTCATTCCTTAGCTCAGCCTTCCCTGGGGTGTGTGCCCTGCCCTCCCTAGGAATGTGTTCATTCATTCCCTGCTGAGGGAGCACAGCTGGGATACCTGACACAGGAGGGATGGATGGGATGTGGGAGAAATGCCCTCCCTTGAGCAGGGGCAGGCCCTGGCACAGGGTGCCCAGAGGAGCTGTGGCTGCCCCTGGATCCCTGGAAGTGTTGAAAGCCAGGCTGGACAGGGCTTGGAGCATTCTGAGATAGTGAAAGGTGTCTCTGCCATGGCAGAGAATGGGACTGGATGAGTTTTTGGGTTGGATGTCCCTTTCAAGCCAAACCATTCTGGGATTCTGTAATTCTGTGTCTAGAATATAACCTGAGCCTGCAACATTTGTTGACTCTCTTGGCTTTGACATCTTTCTGCTTAAGTTTTGAGCACAGCAAACGTGCTCCACCTCTGTCTCCAGGTGTGCTGTGTGTCCTGAACCTTGTGACCATTTCCTCATGGTGGTTCCATATCTAGTTTCCAGGTAATTTCCAGTCTTGGAACATCAGCACTGCTTCATTCAGGACTGCAGCGTTGCACTGTGGCATGGCGAGCTCAAGGTTGTTGTCTCAGTGTAAAATCAGGGGAGAGCTGTTGGAGTGCTCAGGACGAGCCTGTCACTGGTTCTGTGCCCAGCTGTCCTGTGGGGAGGGAGAAGAACTGCGGCTCCTGGTGTTTGGATGCTCCATGTGGAAGTGTTTGCTGTCCTGTGCCAGGGCTCTGGATGTGCACAGGGATCACAGAGGGTGTTTCTAGATCTGTTGAGCTGAGACCACACTTTTATTTGTTTTACCTGCAAAAGAGTTGGGCAGAAGATTTCCTGTGAACATAAACATTCCCAAGGGGCTGGAGTCAGGAAGATTTCTCTTTTTCAAAGGAGGAACAGGCACAAACGCCCCTCACACAGACTGTTGGATGTCTGGAAGGCATTTTGAGAAGTTTGTGGGCTTTGATGGGTTTGTGATTTTATCCCTTGCTGTGGGGTATGAGCAGAAGGTGGAGGCTCCTGCTTCCCTGTCCTGCAGGCAAGGCATTGACCCTCAGCTCTCCTGAGCATCCAGAGCAGAGAGCTCTTTGATCTTGACTCAGAATTCCAAAGGTATCAATTACTTCCTCTGGCTTGTCATTTCTGACCATTTTCTCAGCAGAACCTGCAAACTCAGGTTGCTGTTTTCCTGGCAAAGAAGCATCAAAGGGAAAGGGAATGCTCCCATTACATGTGGATGTGTGGCTGTGGGCTTTGAAAAGCAAATACTTAGATGGAGAAGCATGAGACTATCTCACTGCCTCTTCCAGACCCCCTCCTCTGAAGTTTAACTTCTTTTATCTCTTAAAACTAAGTGAACAAACTTTAGTCACTAATTCTTGCTTCCACCCGACCAGATGAGTAAAAGAAACGTTAATAAAAACTTACTCTGGGACCTATTTTTAAGGTGCATGACATTCCCTACCACTATCCTGAATTTCTTCCTTTCAAATAGTTCATTTCCCAGAAGGAGCTTTTATGAGAAGCTGGTTTAGATCTGCACAGAGATGTTTCAAGCTCCATCAGGTGTTTTTTGGAGGCTCAGGGCATGGTTTGGGACTTGCAGTCAGAATTGAGAACTCTGCAGAGAGAGATTCTGGCAACATCATACTCAGAATTGTGTAAGTAATAATTTAAGGAGAAGATGGTTCCTTAATAGACACCCACAAATCTGATATTATATGAGTTGAAAATAAAAATACATAGTGCCATATACATTATATATGTTCAGCATCCTTGAACAGGCCTTAAAATCCATTCTGTTCTGTTGGGAAACTGATGAAACTTATAAATATGGTTATAAAACAAAATGACTAGAAAAATGCACTTCTTGGGGAAGTGGCATTGCCCAGTCCTACCAGTTTATGTTTAGATCCCAACCAAAATTTTTCTGATTTACCTTGCAGTGGATCTGTATAAATTCCTCTGTGTGGTGTTTAAGTGTGAATCTTACTAATTGCAAATACGACATGGCAAAACCTTCAGCCTTTAAAATAACTGATTTTGGACCAGGTTCCGATTTACCAGCTTGAAGTAGTTCAAAAATCAAAATATCTTCTGTTATTTTCACAGCTTGAGTCCAGGAATTCACTTTGCAATGTTGCTGAATTATTTAATAATTTTTATCTGCTAAGTCCTGCAATAATTGTAGGTGTAGCTGTGCTGGAATGGGCAGGGAACCCACTGGGAGCTGGAGCCTTGGGGCAGAAAGGATTTGCATGAAAGGAGAGCAATGTCATATCAGGACAGGGGTGCTGCCTTGCTGAGATGAGGGGAGCTCAGGATTATTGAGGCTTAATAAAAGGTGTGAGACTTGAGAAGCAGCAGAGCGGTTCAGAGTCCCTGGCTCAAGGTTTGATTTAGTGTTGTGCTTTGCCATTTGCTTTCAGATTAAATAAAAGCTGGGTTGGGTTTGGAAGCTCTTTGTGGAGGAGTAAATTCTTAGGCTGGTGCACTTTGAATTATTGATGGGTTTTAGCAGGAACACTGAGCTCTGATGGGCACTTTGAGTACACCCTGGACAGCTATGTTGGGCTTTATTTCCCCTGGTCCTTCATCCCTTTGAACTCTTTTAAGCCTCCCTGTATCCCTCAATTTCCAGCTCTGTTCCACTAAGTGGAGTTCAAAGACAGCAGAAGATTCTGCAGAGCTGCTGGGGTCAATGCTGACCAGGGACACAGGGAGGGTTGGTTCTGGAGCCCTGCTTTCCTCTCCCAGCTGACTTGAACTTCTCAGGCCTATCCAATGTCACAAAGATGCAGAACTCTGGCCATTAATCAATTCACACAGAGAGTCAGGAAAAAAAATATTCCAAATTTACCATTTATGATTTTAAGAGGGAGGGAAGACTTGAGATTTTAACTCTCTCAGGGGAGAGGGAAGACTTGAGATTTTAACAACAAAACACCCATGTGCTCTTATAATTCTTTGTGGTGCACCGCACAGATGAATGGTTTATTTTCCTGTTATAAAAACAAATAAGGTGTGAATGATGTGTTTTCTGTTAGGATTATGAGTGTCTGTCTTGCAAGTTGCAATGATCAGAGTAAGGATAAAACAGCCCTTGTAAACCAAACTGTGTCTGCATGTCTGCAACAGTAACATGGAGTGGAATTGCCTGCAGAATTAATAACCAATCTGGATGACAGCACCTTCCACACAAGCCCTGTGCTGTGGGGTTTTTAGGCTCTGTGTGTGTGCTCCAGTGTTCCACAGCAGTTTGTTCACATTTAAATGTGCTTGGCCCCATGGCTGAAAGTGGTTTGGGCTGTGAGAAGGGCAGGAGCATTTTACATCCTTTGTGCTCCCATTTAGACAAGTTATTGTATCAGTGTTTGCTACAGAGGAACCTTTATTTTATACAGAACCATTGGTAAGTCATTGTTTCATTATTTTCTCTTGGAAACTAGTATGCTATTAGTACAAATCTTAACTGAAATGCCAATATTAAAAAGCAAAATAAAGGTTTAAATATCTCGTTTGTCCACAGTACGGAGCAGCTTGGGAACTTGTTCTGGAAAGGTTCTATTTGTTCATAGAACCACAGAATATTTTAAGTTGAAAGGGACCCACAGGAATCATCAGGGCCAACTTCTGTGTCTGTCCTTGTGTGTGAAGCAGAGCTGTCCTCTGTGAGGTCCCAGATTTGTCGTTGTGGCCACTAATTCCCTTGCCTGGTGATTTAAGGGCTTGGCCATTTAACTTTGGTTAATAAGCATGGTTGAGTCACACTCAGTGTGACAGTAGTGCCAGCCCAGGTGACTCCAGGGTGCTGTCCCAGCTTGGATTGTGCCATTACTCTTGTCCTCGTGCTTGTGTGTTTAAACACTGTCAAGAATTGAATGCCACAGACCCTTTTCTCTTGAAATGTGCAGGAATTGGGATCAGGGCAGGGCTGCAGGGTGATGCCTTTCTGTGGAGAACAGGAGCTTCCAAGGAATGCATTGCACAGGGGCAGGGTTACATTAACCCCTTTGGAGAGTGAATGAAATGTTTAAAAACCAGAAGCCCAATTCCAATTCCACTGAGAAGCTTTTAGGTAGTTCCTGGGACATGAACCTGTTTCTGGTGTAACCCAGGTTGTTCACAACCAATCTTCCCTGAAACTGTCATCTGGGAAATTTAAAGGTTTAAATATTCTTTTTGTATCTCTACTATTGTATCTCCTGCCTCTGGCATTTTGGCAGAATTTTCTAAATTAAAAATGAAAACAAAGTTACAGATCCATCTGTGACCCTTTATGCCGTTAATCTTGTAACTCTCCGAGTCCATCCTCTGGACACAACCAATTAAAATTTTGACACATGGATCAAAAAACCAAGACACTGTTTATGAACTACTTCACAAAATTAAAGCTCATCCTATTTATTAAGGGTTTCCAAGATAATTTCTTTAATACCATGAATTTCAGGCATTTGTTGTGCTGTTCTTGCTGCCCTTCATTGAGTCAACATACAGGAGTTGCATTTTTTATCTGTGAAAGCATTTTTCTTCCTTCCCTGAGATTTTGGATCCATACCAGATATAGCACGCTTGCACAGGACATAAATAACCTGTGACAGGCAAGTAACAGGGTAATTCCTGTGTGTACTTGTGTTCTGGAAAATACAGCTTCATGTTGGCCGGCTGGCCTGCCTGTGAGCTTGCTGTACATTTACATGGAACCCCTAGAAAAAAAGCCAGTGCTGCTGAAGTGCTGATGGTGTAGGGTGTCAGGGAATGTGGGAGGTTGGATGGCACGGTGTTCCTGGCTTCAGGAGAGTCTGATTTTCCTGGCCTTGCTCTCCTTACTCCAGAGGATTGTGTGTTGTACCCCACTGATGGGCTCTGAGTCCTTACTAGGGCTTATTTAGTGAACTAAGAGCTTCACTTCTAGGCAAAATTTAGCAGGAATCTAACTTTGGAATCTTGTGACTGACCAGAAGAGCTCTAAGATCCCCACTGCCTTCACTTTTTGGTAGCAAGATGGTTAGAATTAGTATTTCAGAGCATGGGATGATTTTCAGTGCAGTGTCATGAGTTTGATGTCCCTGGATTGACACAGAGTCACTGAGGTTGGAAAGACCTCCCAGATCATCAGGACCAACCACAGAATCCAGTTTTTCCACCATATTGTCTCTAAGAAACAACACCACCAAGTTAGAGAATGAGATAAAAAATTGTGGAGATTAAAAATTTCAAAATAAGTCTCACTTTTCCCTAGAGATTTTTCTGTGCAATCTCTTAAGCGTACAAGTATCTTTAAGGCTTTCTCAACCAGAGTGAAGAAACTTGTTTGTTTAAAGAAACTTGAGTTTCTCCTATGATTGCTTAAGACCTATGATTTCAATGTGGTCATTTCAGTCTCTTTCCCAAACTCATTTCTTTTCAGAACCAAAAATCAGTGGCCATGATGTCAATTGTTTTATTCTTAATGCCTGAGTTAGAGCAGCTTTGTGTTAGCTGGGAAGTGCCTTTTGCCAGAATTAGGGAGGCTGGAGTCATATATATCAGCCATTATGGAATTTCTGAGTCTTATGGAGCCTCAGATGAAATATCTAAGTTTCAGTATCTTCTTAGAGATTTTCCTCCTTAATTGGGTTGAGATGAAACTAAACCAAACCACTCATTTTACGGCTTGGATTGGTGCCTGTTTGGACCTCTACCAAGGTTTGAGTATCTCTGTTTTGGTAGGAAGACTGTTAATGCTGATGATAAAGACATTAATCCTGTTTCCTCTGTCAGAATCCTGGGAGTTTTCCAGGATGTGGCAGAAACAGCCCTTTTCCCTGTCCTTTCTCTTCATCCACTTCTCCCCCACCCCCATCACTGCTGAGCACATGGCAGTGGCTGTCAGTGTGAACAATCACCTGGTTGTGCCCTGTAGAACTTCCTTCATGGGTGCAGAGTAGTTTCTTTAAATCATTTCACTTCTGTAAATGTCATTGGATGTTTTCATCACAAACACACACAGTTCCTTCTCACCCATGTCTGTGTCCTGTGGCTGTAGGATTGATTACAGGTTGGATGAGACAACCTGGGCTAGTGGAAGATGGAATGAGGTGGGCTTTAAGGTCCTTCCAACCCAAACAACTCTGAGATTTTCTGATCAATGTAAAATCTAATATTAAAACATCATGTGTGTGTGAGAGGGGGGTTGTGGTGCCGTGTCTTAACTGACTTACGCTTGTTCTGCACCTTGTGTAAATGTTTTTCTTCAATCTGGGCAATATTTACTGTGCATAGCATGTAAACACCTGCAGTGTGTGGTCATTTTTTTTTTCAATATGTAGAAAATATTTAGTTCTTAGACCCACTACACATGAATTACTTGTCAGCTACATTTTGAATTCTTTGTGCTTGTGTGAGTTGGATACTGCCCAAAGCCTCCAGGTTCCCTGGGACACCCCTTTCTTCAAAGGAAGAGCAGCTGCAGAAGTTGTGCAGGGCACAGCTTATCCTTATTGCTGGTGAGGTCTGACATGGCAGATGTGCAGGAGCTGTGAGGATGGGGATTTGTGAGCAGCAGGAGACAGGACCATGTGTGTGGATGTGTTTGTGCCTGTGAAGAGATGGGGAGATGCAATAAAGCCCAGAGTTGTGAGTTTCCTGTTAACGCCAGGTACTTTTAGTCTAGGTGAAGTTTTTATGCAATATTCAGCTAAGAGGGGAAGTTTCTGGGTTCTACTCCTAGAAAAGTTTTTGTTTGACCATGTACCTCTGCTGCCCATTTTCCAGCCCTCCTTTCCCCCTTCCGCTGAGGGAAGTGCTTCCATGGAGTCTGTTCCATGTTTAGCATTTGCTCAAGTTGTACAAAAATGGAAGTGGGTTATAAAAGATGGGTCAGATTTGTCCCAGCTGTGGGACAAGGACTTTCTTTTGTTAAAAAAACAGGGTGGGGGCAGATTGGAGATATGAGGATTTGAAGTATTTCTCGTGCATGGACACACAAAATCCCGCTTGCACCTTCCCCCAGCTCAGGTCTGGCAGAGTGGGAAGCTAAAGGACTTTATTGGGAAGTGCTCTTGCTGTGGCTGTGTTCTCTCAAAGTGCATCCATTAGTCAGTTTGGTCACAGCCTGACCTCTGCTTCATGTCAGGGGATGTACACACAGCCTCAGTGCCAGCAGTGCTGCATTTCACACAGCCTGGTTTGTCCACATGAGTGGTTGTTGATCTTTCCCACTTGTGGGGTCAAGGGAAGGAAATGGAATAAGTTTCCCCTCAGCTTTTATCACTTCCTGCTGCCAGGTAAGGGAAGATTATTGTCCTTCACTTGCTGCTTCTCTTGTCAGCAAGAGAAGTTGGTGTTGAGCCAGATGATAAATAATGTTTGTTGTGGGGAAGGAATTCCCAGATGTGGTTGTGGTAACACTGATCTCCCCCTTCTCTGCCTTCTGCCTTGGCCTTGTCCTGCAAGGTCCTGCTCAGACAGCTGTGGGTGGAACGTGTCAGCTCTTGTGTCAGTCACTGCAGGCTGACAGGGATGTTAATTTTTGATGGACAAGGCTTTTGGAGACACTGCACACCCTGCAAAGATAAAGCTGTGCAAGTTGGGCCAGCATTATTTCTTCTTACTTACAGACCTTCATCATTTGAAAAAGTACATTTTGCTGTCATTTTCCAGAGAGGTTCTGGACTGCACATCCCTGGAAGTGTTCAAGTGGTTGGACAGTGCTTGGAGCAACCTGGGATAGTGGAAGATGTAGAATGAGATGGGATTTCATGTCCCTTCCAGCCCAAACTATTCCGGGATTTGATGATTTTATGATTTGGTGGAGATGGTTCTAATAAAATTTTAGCATTGTGAACTTCCAGTTTTTAAAATTCTCATTTTGGTGCTTGATTGGGGTTTCTTGGGAGTGAGGATGGGCTGGGGTATAGAAAAGGGCAGGAGAAACAGTGACAGTCCAAGGAGGAGATTTCTGTGGTTATGGGCTGACTTTGTACAATTTATGTATGTGTCATAAGTGAGTTTTTGGGGTTCAGAGCATGTCCAGAGGTTGTCAGGTGTTTACATCTAGTTGTTACTGCTGTGCTTTCATGGCTCATGAGATACAGTCCTGCCTCCACACTGAGACAAATCCCTCCTGCACCAGACTGGAGGTGTTTGATCCAGGGAAGGGAGAGTGTCCCACCTTCAGAGAGTGTCAGGAATGTTGGTGTTGCTTCTTCCAGCCTTTCTTCCTCGCCCAGCTCCGAGTCCTGCTTGTGGAAAGGGTCTGGTGGGGCTGTGCTCCAGCAGAAGTGCTGCCAGGAGAGCCAGGAGTGCACTTCCTGCTGGGAATTCAGCTTTATTCACACCCTGCACCTCCACACGTGCTACAACCAGGCTCCTGCTCCGAGGCTGTCCGGTCCCTGTTTGTTTTTCCCTTGTGTGCTTTGATAAGTTGTGTTTCCTGCCTCTGCTCCAGGAGTTCAGTTCTTGGTCCTGCTTCTCTGTATGTAAAAAATCCCAAATCTTACTCAGTACAGCACAGTTCAGCACACAAATACCTTTTTTTTTGGATGACAGGAGGCTGAGAAATCACAGCATAAATGTATCTGCACTCTGAGTAGAAAAGATGCTTAGAAAATGTGACCAGTGAGACAGGATCAATGACTCCCTTAAGCCAATTAAGCTGCTCATTGCCACAGCAATCTTCCCTCCATCAAAATTACTGTTGCTGGGGGTTCTGTGTTGTTTTTTCTCCTCCCTTGGCACTCCTGCTGATATCTCAGGTATAGAAGGCATTTTTTCCAGTGACTTTGATTCTCGTCAGCATGGAAAAAAAGTTAATATTGATTTAGTTGGGGAGAAAACAGAAGAAGTGAGTAAGAGACTCATAGCTTGGAATGACAGGGCTGTATCAATTTTCATTTCCTTCAGAGGAATAATGTGCTTGTTTCCAGCAAATGGAAAAGTAGACTAGGAGTAAAACTGTCACTGGCCTCCCACAGAATGTAATGGATTTTGGAGCTCAGAGAAAAAAAGACAGTCATAACTAACTCTGTGATTTTAATGCACATTCCTTGAAAGTCAGCAGCTTTATGAAATGCCATATGCAGGAAGATAAAAACTGTATACATCTTATAGAGCTGTATAAAAAGTGATATTCACTGCCTTAGTCTTATGTTTTTGACTGTGGATGAATGCACTTCTGAATAAGCTTCAATGTGTTATGGATTCGAGTGGTTTATGTCCTTACCTATGTCACCAGCACATAAACCAAACCTGTGAAAAAATAATGGACAAACACTGTAGAAAAACTCATTCCTGGTGCATTGACATGTCTTTTCTGTGGAAGTGGTTCTTGAATGAGCCAAATAAATCTAAATTATGGTTCCCTTGTAGGCTGATGGGCAACACTGTGTGTCTGTACTCATTGATTGGCAGCAGCCAAGGGAAGAATCCTGCTTAGTCCAGGGGGAGACAGTGAAAGAAAGGATGCTTTGTTTTGTAGCCAGGCCACTTCTCTTTTAAATAAATTAATAAATCAGGCAGGTCCTTTAATTTAATTGCCTCTTTGTTTTAGCCCAAAGCCACCAGGTGCTGGTTCCTCTTCCAGAGCCATCTCCATTGTCTTGGTCCTGTAAATATTCACACAGTTGGGCTGGGTTTTACTCTCATGAAAGCTGGGGCTGCAGGAGCAGGAGGATGATTCTGCTGCTGGTCTAGGACCCAGGATCCTGTCCTGATCTCTGCCATCATTTGTAGTGCAATGCCATCTAGTGTGCAGAGGGCTCTCAGGGTGGCCCTGCTCTGGAAATTCAGCACAGCAGCGCTCTCCTACCAGCATCTAATTCCAGGCAACTCCAAACAGATTCATTTCTGCCCGGAGAAACTGTGGCTGCCCCGTCTCTGGAAGTGTTCACGTGGTTGGACAGTGCTTGGAGCAACCTGGGATAGTGGCAGGTGTCCCTGCCCATTGAATGAGATGGGATTTCATGTCCCTTCCAGCCCAAACTATTCCAGGATTTGATGATTTTATGATTTGGTGGATTTTAGCATTGTGAACTTCCAGTTTTTAAAATTCTCATTTTGGTGCTTGATTGGGGTTTCTTGGGAGTGAGGATGGGCTGGGGTATAGAAAAGGGCAGGAGAAACAGTGACAGTCCAAGGAGGAGATTTCTGTGGTTATGGGCTGACTTTGTACAATTTATGTATGTGTCATAAGTGAGTTTTTGGGGTTCAGAGCATGTCCAGAGGTTGTCAGGTGTTTACATCTAGTTGTTACTGCTGTGCTTTCATGGCTCATGAGATACAGTCCTGCCTCCACACTGAGACAAATCCCTCCTGCACCAGACTGGAGGTGTTTGAACGTAGCTGAGCTGTTTCTTGGGGCCTGTTTTTTGATAGTTTGGGTGCAGGAGAAGCATTTCTTCATTGTCTGTCTTTGTTGGTACTTTGATCTCTTAAATTCTGCATGTGAAAGAATACAGCTTTCCTGCCAGGACGACAGAAGAATCTTCCCCTCTCCTGTGCCCAAGAATGTGCAGTGTGAGTGATTTGATTTCCTTTTCCAGCCCTGTTTTGGTGTCGTTGTGTGGTGTCCAAGATGTTGGATTCTGGATGCTGCCAGGAGAGCTGAGTCTCCCCAGGTTTTCCCTAGACCTGCCAGGGAGGATTCATTTCTGAATAATCTCCTTTTGCTTTCAATTAATTGTGAAACCAGGCTTTAATAGGGTGTGAAATGGAAAGAGTGAGAGGTAACACCAGCTGCCTTTATTTACATGTGTTAATCAACACAGCTCCAAACAGCAACAAATTAAACTCGAGCCATTCAGAGAGTTTTAAACACTCCAGATTTGGCTGAGGACTTTGAAAAATGTGTATTTTGTGGCGAGCTGGAAGATCAGGGGCATTTTTATTCTTTTTTAAATTAGCAGCCCTGGCAGAGCCCAAGCAGAGCCCTGAAGTTGGTGTGTTCAGCCGTGCCGAGCGTGGCTGTGGGCCATCGTAGCTTTGCTCTGGGCAGTGCTGGGGAGTGCGCTTGCTGTGCCCTTTGGAGGCACGGCTGTGGTGGAAGGGCTGGCACAGGACAGTGGCCACGTGTTCCAGGAGCACCCGAGGGCCCTTCTCCACATCTGGCATTGCATCCACCAGACTCCATCAGGCAGTGACTGAGGTGGTTTCCTGTGAGACACCTGGGTGTGCTGGTTCTGCAGTGGTACATCTGCAGTTTGATTGGAATGTCTGTGGGAAGCAGAGCTTGGTTGGCAGCCAGAAGGAATTTTTGGTTACCTGTGTTCAGCTCTTTGGGGCGACGGGACAGCGAGAGCCTGGTCTGGTGGTGCTGAAGGTGCTTGTAAGGGTTTGGCTCTGGCAGGATACACGGTGTTACTCCTGGATGATACTCCCTGGTCCAGCAGAGCCACTGGACTTGGCTTCCTGGGACACTTGTGGATTCGGTGGTGATTTCTCTGGGAAAGAATTGAGGCAAATTCAAGGAAAATTTTGCTTTGTTCCTCTAGAGAATTTCACAATGGAGGCATTAACCAGTTGAGTTGTAAAGTACGTTGTGTACCCAAACTGCCCCAGCTCATCCTCGAGTCCATAGACACCCACACTACCAAGGAGACCAAAGAGGAGTTATTTCAGAGTTGGAAATAAAACCAGTTTTCTGATCTGCCCGTGCCAGTGAGAACTGGATGTTGTTGTTTGTGAGGATGAGAGTGATCATTTCATTTAATGAACTCAGTTTAGAGAATAGTTCATATCATGGCTGGTTAAATTGTGATTTGTCAGCAGAGGGAATGAGAATATTTTGCTTGTTTGCTGGTGGGTTTTTTCCTACTTAGAAGGAAATCAGCTCTCTGGTAGGAATTATGTGATCAAGTACCAGAACTTGTTTATCAGAGGGAGCAAAATTTATGATGAGGCTGGTTTTACACTGATAAAATCCTTTTCCGCTCCATGTATTTATAAACCATGAATGCTGATTCTTCACTCAAAGGTTAGATTTGATGTCTTGGAGGTCCTTTTTAATCTGAATAATTCTATGATAGTATGTGGTAGGGACCACACTCAGAGGTCTCTCTCTTGCCTCTTACAGGTCATTTCAGGATGCTTTTGACCTCAGCAAATATGTTTCCATCCTCAGAATAGATTTTCTTCATTGTCACTTTTTGTAATCCCTTTGTCCATGACAGGCCAGGCTGCACATAGTGATGTGTAGTGGCAACAACTTTGTGTCAGGAATTGCTTTCTAATTTTATTAGAAACAACTAGGTGCAGGAGGGGATTGGGAATTAGATGGGCCGAGGGACCCTGAGGGGAGAGTAGCACATGGAAGGCTCATTCTTGCTGATTATACCCTGTTTGCACTAAATAAGGCTGCTCCAGGGGTGGCCCAGGCTGCGAAATTTATAGGCACTGATTTCCTTCATAAACATTCCCTAAATGTTTATATCTTCATGCTGCAGCACCCCATAGTCTCATTTATTTGGGGATATGAGAAGCCATCTCATAAATTTTCCCAGCTTGTCATACCTGAAAATACAGCAACCAGTGACACCTTTTGATAAGTTTTCCAGTGTAACAGTTAAAGGCCTTGACATTTTATTGCACAGGAAATTTCCAAGGTTTGGGAGAAATAGGACATTGGGTAGGAAAGAAATAGAGTTTCTTTATAACAATGCTGATTTTCAGTTCTTTAAACAGCTTGCACTGAGCATTAAAAATTCTCGAGGGTATTTTCAGACCTGAAAGAACAAAGAGAAACTTTGAAGAGGGGGAAATCGCTATCAGCTGATGAAGAAGGCTTGAAAAGTTTATGTTCCTATTGTAAAAATCCATTTTACTACCCTGAAAATCTATGTTCCTGCACTAAAAGTGTATGTTTCTGTATGTGCTGTGCTACACTTGTCATTTTTGAGGAAGAAAAGCTGATCAATTGTCCTCACAGCCACGTGAAGATGCTTTTTAGGCCTCTAGGGTGTTTGTGTTACACCATCATGTAGGGTATGGACAAGGGACACGTAAAATAGACTGAAATTTGTTGTCAGCATAGGCAGCAAATGGGGAAAATCGGGAGGATTGCCCATGGGCAGGAGCAGAGGTATCAGGACTGGAATGGCCGGAACTCTCTGTCCCCTTCCTGTATTGTTAGAGAAATAAATCTGAAAAGTGAGCAAGAGACTTGGGCAATCTGTTCTCTGCAGATTTAAAACATGAATTTAGGGGGAGTTCCTGCTGTGTGATGTTACTGAACCAGACCACTCTGCTAACCCTGCTGGGTGCTGAGGTGATCATTCCCTGGCATTTTTGGGCTGCCCAGCCCATCTCTGACACTGGCAGTCTGAAGCAGAGTGGCCTTCAAACAGAGCATCATCTACAGTAAAATAATAAGGGAAATACAAGACTGAGCTCTGGCATATTCAGGGTAAAAGCTCTTCATGGCTTGTGGAAGATGAAGGCTCTGACAGGGACCTGCAGGTTCTGAGAACTGACTTTGTTCTACAACTTCCCTGAACTGGACTGCAAAAATCGCACCT
>VWZV01010107.1:591336-768615 GCA_013397155.1 Irena cyanogastra | reverse complement strand
GCAGTGTCCCAGGCCAGGCTGGATGGGGCTTGGAGCAGCCTGGGATAGTGGAAGGTGTCCCTGCCCATGGCAGGGGTGGAATGGGATGGGTTTTAAGGTCCCTTCCAAGCCAAACCATTTTGGGGTTCTGTCAATCAATTTCGCTTCTATCCCTCGTGTCTTCACACATTCCAGGGATGTTTTCTGTTGTACTGTGCTCAATCCATGGGGAGAAAACAGGGTATCACNTGGGTGCCCAGCAGGCTCTTCTCAGTGTCCATACATCCCATCTGTGGATGCCACATCCCTGAAGTGTCCAAGGCCAGGTTGGATAGAACTCTGAGCAACCTGGGGTAGTGGACAGTGTCCCTGCCCATGGCAGGGGTGAAATGAAATAGGCTTTATGGTCCCTTCCAACCCACAGCATTCTGGAATTCTATTTAAAGTTATTCACTGCAGGAGTTTTGATTTTGAAGGACTTCAGGGAGTGTCCCAGCTGTTCTCACCTCTCTCAGAAGCACCAAGATGTGTAGTACTTGTGCATGACCTCACTGGAAGCTTATATTAAAAACACAATAACAAAATAGCCCAGAAGAGACCTGTTCTTGTGCTTGTAAGGCACTTATGGAGACATTGCTGCATCCAGTACCTGTAAAGCACCCCGAGGGTCCTGCTGGGCTTGGGATCTGCCCTTTTCTCTAGCTGTTCCTATTTCTAAACCATGCTAGGATTTATTAGTTCTGAAGGTGAAGCTCAGATGAAGGGATGTTGACTGCTGAATAATCATCCTGCCATAGGAAGAAATTGTCTTGTGTGATTTGCAAGCTTAAAATAGTTCAGGAAGTAACTACAGGCAAAACACACATCCCAGAACCTCTTGCACTGACTCAGTGTGAGTTCCTGCATAAAACCCAACCTCTGAGTACACCTGTGATTGGATGGGAGCTTGTGTCTGCTGGGAAAAGGATTCACTGTGTATACCTCTGGGGCTTCCCATGAAAGAAGGGTGGGGAGCTGCTGGAGCCAGTCCAGAGGAGGCCACAGAGATGCTCCAGGGCTGGAGCCCCTCTGCTCTGGAGCCAGGCTGGGAGAGCTGGCAGTGCTCACCTGGAGAGGAGAAGGCTCCAGGGAGAGCTCAGAGCCCCTGCCAGTGCCTAAAGGGGCTCCAGGAGAGCTGGAGAGGGACTGGGCACAAGGGATGGAGGGACAGAACAAGGGGGAATGGCTTCCACTGCCAGAGGGCAGGAATGGATGGGATATTGGGAAGGAATTGTTCCCTAGGAGGGTGGGCAGGCCCTGGCCCAGGTGCCCAGAGCAGCTGTGGCTGCCCCTGGATCCCTGGCAGTGTCCCAGGCCAGGCTGGATGGGGCTTGGAGCAGCCTGGGATAGTGGAAGGTGTCCCTGCCCATGGCAGGGGTGGAATGGGAGGGGTTTTAAGGTCCCTTCCAAGCCAAACCATTTTGGGGTTCTGTCAATCAATTTCGCTTTTATCCCTCGTGTCTTCACACATTCCAGGGATGTTTTCTGTTGTACTGTGCTCAATCCATGGGGAGAAAACAGGGTATCACAGATCACAGAATGTCCTGAGCTGGAGAGACCCACAGGAATCATCATTCCAACCCCTGGCCCTGCACAGACACCCCAACAACCCCACCCTGGGCATCCCTGGCAGTCCTGTCCAAACCCTCCTGGAGCTCTCTGGGGCTGTGCCCATTCCCTGGGGAGCCTTCCCCCACTCTCTGGGGGAAGAACCTTTCCCTAAATCCATCTTAAACCTCCCCTGGCACAGCTCCAGCCATTCCCTTGTGTGTCACTGGCACCACAGAGAAGATCACTTCGTGGAGATGTTTTGCCTCTCTGCTACAGAGGTGCATTGGAGTTTAATTCCAGCATCCAAACCCTTCCACATAATGGTGTCTCACACTCTGTACAAAACAGCATGGCAACCCGAGAAACACAGAATGCTTGGGTTTGGAAGGGTCCTTAAAGATAAAAATCCAGCCATCCTAGGAGAGCTGTGCTTAGATCTCTGCTCACCCTAGTGCTGATGGTGGCTGAGTGTGGCTGGGCAGGCCCCTGGTGCTCCATGGATGGTCCAGGGATGATGTCCAACACTCCACATGGTTCAGATGAGGTGCAGCAAGGGATTTACTCACACCCTGGGGAGCCTGGAGTAGTAATTGCATGGCATTACAGGAGGTGAATTTTCCTTTTTTTCTCTTATCAAACCCTATTTGATTTTCTGTGTATTTTTTTTGCTGCTTTTTAAGCACTATGTTGGAGTGGTCAAAGGAGTGATTTAGAATAGCAGGGGAAAAAAGGAGAGTCATATAGAAAAATACTCTTCAAACAGGACTTTCTTGTCTTTACTTTGATCATTACTTTAGGATATTTATGCTTGGGTAAAGAAACCACTCCATGAAAAATGTTCTTTTTCTGCTCTGAAGCCACAGCTGAGGATGAGACGGGAAAACAGGAGAAGATGGGAAGTGTGTGGGTGGATAATTAGTACATTTAGCAAGATAAAGCTGGAGTGAGGCAAAATAGGCCATATAAATACATTTATGTCAGAGTAATTAGGTAGAAAATGTTTCCCTGTTTGAGAAGATTTGCCAACCTAAAATTTCAGATATAATAAAATAAAATCTTCACATATTTCAAAAGGCAGGTCTGGAAGATGTCCCATTACCAGACAAGCTGCTGTGAGTAACAGCCTGGGTAATGAGGGTGAAGTGAGGCTTGGATCAGCAGGATAATTTAGGAACTGGTGCAGGAACTGGCTGTTGGTGACTGGAGCTGAGAAATGTGGTCAAAGCTTTTCCTTATTATGAGGCAGCATCTTGGAGTTTAATCAGCATTTAATTTCTTCAGGATTTCTCCCAAGGATATTTGGGTCTTAGAATTACTGTTTTTTAATCAAACATAGCCATGTTTCACAGGGAAATGAGCCTCCTTCTCCTTGTCCTTGGCCACTAGACAGCTTGCAGCCACTCCACGCATTCCGCGAAAGTGCCGCTGGTCCTGGGGCTTTGCCCTCCTTTGATTTGCTAAATTGCATGAACATCATAAATTAACAAACATTGAAGCGTGGTGGTTTGGGAAAGGAAAAAAAAAGTAATTCCTAATACTGTCAGAAGAAAGTTATCAGATGTAACAGTGGCTTAATGGGCGTTTGCCATGGCAGAGTGTGAGCAGCAGCAATTCGCATTGCCTGTGTCTGGCTGCCTTCCCCAGGGATTTAATGTGAAATTCCATCCTGGGAAAACGTGACAAGATCACCAGCTGTCCTTGGAACAATGACGCAGCCTCTGCCAGGAAAAGCAGCAGCCTTTCCACTGACTTAAAGCTCCGGGCTAAAGTCGTGGTCAGCGTTCCTGCTATCCCTTGTCTCCTGGAGACTCCTACAGATGTGAGCTCCTCATCCCACCTGGGTCACTGGGCCAGTTGCTGCCAGTTGGTTGTGTTGGACCACAGGGGAGAGGGACTGCTAGTGAGGCTCAACTTGCTTGTACTTTACCTTATAATAACTAAGTTATATTCAGTATATAAACACAATTACACATTTATTGTATTTTATATTATGGGTGTAATTTATTATATGACTATAATAATATTTATCATACAAGTAATGCACTCATATTTATATGCATATGTTTAGATACATACCACAATATAATTATATCTATTAGGTGAATAATATTATGGTAAATAGCAATAATTAATATTCAATAATTAATATTTTGAAGCATAGAGAAAGAGCTGTAGAGACCAGCTGTGTTTTTTTGTCCAGGGAGCTGGAAAGGGGCTCAGCCTGGAGAAAAGGAAGCTCAGGGGGGACCTTCTGGCTCTGCACAACTCCTGACAGGAAGGGACAGCTGAGGGTGTTGGGCTCCGCTCCCAGGGAACAGGGACAAGAGGAGAGGGAACAGCCTCAATTTCTTCTAGGGGAGGTTTAGATTGGATATTGGGGAAGATTTCTTCCTGGAAAGGGCTGTCCAGACCTGACAGAGCTGCCCAGGGCCAGTGCTGGGGTCCACATCCCCAGAGGGATTTCAAATCCGTGTGGATGTGACACTTGTGCCTGTGGGTCAGTGGTGATCGTGGCAGTGCTGAAGGAATGGTTGGACTCTGTGATCTCATAGGCTTTGCCAACCTCAACAGTTCTGTGATTGTCCATAATTCCTTTGACTGGCCATGAAATATATGTTTTCCACAAGAAACCCTCAGTTCAGGGCCAAGGACAGGCAGGTTTCTGTCACCATCTGTAAGAGATGCCAGAAACACCTCTGTCATCTCAGATTGGTGATGGATATTTGTGATTGTCCCAGTATTTTCCTGAAGAAGCTCCTGTTTGCTCCCTATGACTTGTTCCTGTCTCAGTTCTGCACTAACAGTATCCCTAAAGCCTCTAAAGCAGGAGCCAGTCCCTGGTGTGCACACACAGCATCACCTTTGAGGTCTTGGCTTTCTGCTGGCTCCCAGCCAAGGGCATCATTATCCAAGGAATTTAGATCAAATCTGGGAGGTGCTATGTGGGGGACTGAAAACAACTCCAAGAATTGAAGGAGTTATTTTACAGGGTTTTGCTGCTCTCTGGAGTGTTATTCCCTGGCTGTGTCCCAGGTCAGTGTAGCTCCACACCTCTGACATGAGATGGGGTCTCAGTTGGATTAATTTAATTAAAGTTTGCTAAAAGTTTATGCCATTACCTGCACAGATAGGTTTGTAGTTTGGGAAGGATGATCTGCTCCTTCTATTTGGAAACAAGATTATTTTTCTAGCTTACAGTTCTCATTAATTGTCATCTAATTACTGAATGCCTGCCGCATTAAATTATAACCTTAACACTGATTCTGTTGGGGAGGGGGATTTGTTCGGGCTTTTTTATGTTTTGTTTTCTCTTTCTTACATATTTCAATCTTATTGTGAGCTCTCTGCCACAGCTCTGTGTTACTCACTTGCTGTGGTGTGCATGAGTGAGATCAGTGCGTTCACAGCTTTATGAAGCAGAAGTTGAAGTAAGTTCACCAGACAAATCAAATCTACGCTTGCCAGGCTTCTCACAAATTACCCTTTCACCAGGAGAGTGGATGATGGAGTTGACATCTCTCAGGGAACAAGGAGATGAAAGTTAAAGCTGGCTGAATTACTTTCCTTTGACGTCTGGGGCTTAGGGGCAACCAGGTCTTACCTGGTCAGGATTTGGCACTTTGTTAGTAGCCAACAATCCTCATCCTGTCAACAAATTTATGTAGTGTTTTTCCTGAGATGATTTTTCACAGCTTTTGCTATTTGCAAGAGGAGCACACAAAACTCTGCAGTGGTTGGAAGTAAAATTAATGATTGCACAGATCTCAAGAGTTATTTTTTAATTATTTTTAATTCTGAATGTGCCATATCATAACTCAGCCTCCTGCTTTGTTGCTGTTCCTCCCTACTAGAGGAATGACCAATAAATTTTCCTCTGCAGGAAACCCCTGTAGTCAGTCCCCTTACCACCCAGCCTGCCAGAGATGAGCCTCTGTCTCAGACATGAGCTAGAAGCATTTTTAAGTTCAGCCTCCTTGTATGTGTGATCATCAAAGTCTTGGCCAGCAAGCACTGCTCTTTTGGGCAAAAAGAGCCCAAAGCTTGTGGTATGAGTTTGCTGGTAGAGGACAAGTGATCTGTGGTGAATTCATCATCAGTTCTCAGTGGGCATGTGCAGGATGGAGACTCCCAGACTTGTCCCCAGCCATGTAAAGACAAATTTGAGCAATGCCTTGGCATTGTTACCCACAGGAGCTGTGGCTGCCCTGTCCCTGGAAGTGTCCGTGGCCAGGTTGGAGCAACCTGGGACAGTGGAAGGAGTCCCTGCCCAAGAAACCAGATGAGATTTAAGGTCCCTTCCAGCCCAAATCATTGTGGGATTCCCTAATTCTGTAATATTTTCAAGACTCTGCATTATCCATACACAGGCAGTGTGATGTGAGGCTTTTTTAAGGCTTTCTTTGTGTATCATGAAATGCTACCAATGAAAAGTTTAGAATACTCTAAAGGTCATTTATAAAATTTGTCATATCCACTCATCCTAGCTAAGCATATATATTTCAACCAGAAATGAACCTAATGGGATCTAATACTTCATTGGTCAGCAGGCTCAGGAGGTTGGACAGCCAATTTCAATGTGAAGAAGGAACATTGCAAATTATATATTATGAAATATATGCTGTTTAACTATGATCAGTTGCAATAAATGCTGTTCGCAGATTATTTACCTCAGGAAAACATTGGCACAGTTACAGGGATATCCACCAGGCCCCACTGGCTGCTCTGTTCTTTAAGAATGCAAAAATCAATGTCCCTCTTTGGAGCCAACCAGATTCTGCCTGTGAGTCATGTTCAGAGTCCAGTAAGGTCAGGAGAGGCCTCTGCTTTGTGCTTGGATTTCAAATCAAGCCTGGAGGCAGCTGTGCTTTCCAGGATGTTCTGTTTACAAGGAATGCAGCAGCAGGAAAGGCTTTTAAACATCAGGACATCCCTGATTTTTGGGAGAGCTTTGGTGCATGTCTATTAACGAGGCAAAATACAAACTGAACCATGTGGGGACAGGGAACATGAACGAATGTTCATCTTTGGGGGCACTTTGCTGTGAGGACAGCTGGATTGCAGGATAAACCCCACAGATTTTCCTGTGTAAACAGTTTCTGTCTCCATCTCAGCACTAGGCTGCCTGTGGGAGAGGAGCAGCGTTCAGCTGCTTTTTACAATTCCCCCCTGAAGTGAGACAGATGCATGGATGTAGGGCCATCAGTGGGCTGAATATCACTTCTCCCCACAGTGAGTTTGTGTGAACAGTGCCTACAGTGAGGCTGACTGGGAGGGTGTGAACTCCCTGAATGTGATGAGCAGGATGGTCCTCAGGCAGGAGTGCCTTGGGAAGGAAGATTGCTGTGTCTCAGTGTCCTGCTCACACCTCCAGCTGGTCACTGCTCTTCCTGAGGGTCTGTGCAGAGCCCTGGTGTGGCTGGAGCCCAGCCTGGTGTCAGTGTGTGAGAGGGAGGGTGATGAATTCACCCCATGCCTTTCTCTACCTCACATTCTGCTGCAGAGTGGGGCCCTGAGTTCCTTGCAGGGAACTCTGCAGTTGCCTGTTGGTGATTTTGTTACCTGGCTGTTGTTTTTTCAGGGCCTATGCTTTGCCACTGATACACTCGGTGAAGGGACACCTGAAATTCCCTTGGGGGCTGGGGGGGTCTTTGTGCCCTCAATGAGCACAGGGGAGATTGGAGGATGGAAACCTTTCTCCAGGAGTAGGAAACCCACATTTGATTCATAGAATCTCAGGATTGGGTTAGGTTGGAAGGGACCTTAAAGCCCATCTTGTTCCACCCCCTGCCATGGGCAGGGACACCTTCCACTGTCCCAGGCTGCTCCAAGCCCCAGTGTCCAGCCTGGCCTTGGGCACTGCCAGGGATCCAGGGGCAGCCACAGCTGCTCTGGGCACCTGTGCCAGGGCCTGCCCACCCTGATAGGGAACAATTCCTTCCCAATATCCCATCCATCCCTGCCCTCTGGCAGTGGGAGCCATTCTCTGTGTCCTGTCCCTCCATCCCTTGTCCCCAGTCCCTCTCCAGCTCTCCTGGAGCCCCTTTAGGCCCTGCAAGGGGCTCTGAGCTTTCCCTGGAGCCTTCTCTTCTCCAGGCTAAAGACTTCCAGTTCTCTCAGCCTTTCCTTACAGAAGGGCTGCCCCAGCCTTTGGATCGTCTTTGTGGCCTCTTTGAACCAGAACTCCTCATACCTGGCAGACATGGAAAATATCTACACCATGTTAGCCTTCCTTCACTGCATGCTTTGGCTTTCCTTTGGCTGTAGTTTTAAAACTCAGTAGCATTTCAGATGTGACATTTGATAGCAAAGAGTGATGATGAAGGTGGAGGAAGGTGCAATACAGAAGCAGTGGTTGTGTTTAATCGCATTAATGGCAGCAGCTTACACTGCTAGTAAGTAGTACAAATCCAAAGACCTTCTTTGGTCCAGGAGTGCTGTTAATTACTTGTCTGCAGCCATCAGAAAAGAAGTTAGAATTCCAGGAGTTGGGTTGGTGGAGGGAGAGGGCCGAATCCGTGTGTGGTGGGCCCTTCCCTACAAAGAGAAGGCAGATTCTGGCAGAACAAAGTTAAATAAATTCCAGTTGTCATCGTCATTTGTATGGAGAGAATTTTACTTTCTTTGTCCCTCTTTCATGAAGTGCCTCTCACTACCCGCTTCTGATTTTCACTTCCTTACATTCATTAAATACAGCAACTTGGGATTCTTCTCCTCAGTCTTTTTTTCATTTCTGCTTTCATTTGTATCAGGATTTTTTTGCTCTTGGCTAATTAGGATTTTTTTACTGCCTTTTAAGTTTTATGTACACATTTCCTTTATTTATTTGCTTTGCAAACAGTCTTGCTTACGATTATTTGTAATTTCTGTTCTCAGAGAAGATTATTGAAGATAAGCCATTTTAGTGGGATAACACAGCCAGGAGTGGGATGCTCTGGGCTCGGTCCATGTGCAGGAATGTCTCCTCACTGCAAGGGGCTCTCACACAAACACATCCTGATGATGCAGTTAATGACTCTGGGTGTGATGAATGGTGCCGTAAAACTCTCTGCTGGGGTGAATTGCTTGACAGCACTGAAATTGGGAGATATATTTTATTATCTAATGTCTACCTGAATGTATAAAATAAAAAAATTAAAAAATGTGGGAAGGGGGTAGGGAGAAGCACTGTTCTATATTCACTATCCATGAATATTTATAGAGATATTTTCAGTGAACAATTAATTTTGCAGACTTCTAAGCGGGAGGGTTTAATTTCTGCCTTGAACTGTTGGCCTCCCCTTAACTGTTTTATTTTTGAACCGTATTTTTATTTTTAACCTGTCAGGTGAGGTTCCAGAATCCAGTGGCATTCCAGGGTCTGTGTGTGCTGAGTGTCTCTGCTGTGGCAGCTCCAGACAGACAAGCCCTTCCCTGGTTCCCTGAGACTCAGCATGTCTTGTAGCGAGCTGCTGTGCATGCTGAGCTCCGTGTGCCGTTCTGTGCCTGGTTTATCCCCCTTGCTGACCTGCTCTTCTCTCTCCCTCTCTGCCCCTCCCTCGCTGCAGCTCTCGCTCCCGGAGGAACAGAACGAAGTGACAAGGAATGGCTGTGAGTCCAAGGAGCTGGTGTACCTGGTGCAGATCTCCTGTCAGGTAAATGCCCTGTTTTCTCTCTCCAGCCTGGGTTTAATTCTCTTTCCAATGCAGCTCCAGAATGCTGGGATGTGGCTTCCCTGTAGTATTTTCCACCCTGTGGGGTTTTCCACCTCTTCCCTGGCTCGGTCCCCCAGGGATGCTGCCTGTGGTGCTGCCACCAGCATGTTTTAGGAGAGGAGAAGGATTGAGGGGAGAAGAAGGAGAGTGTGAAGCAAATAATCATCACTGATGCCCAGAGATGAGCCCAGAGACAGGAGTGGGTGTGCCCAGGCTGAGGTCACTTTGAGGGGAACGAGGACACGTGGACACGCCAGTGACCCCAACAGGGAGAATCCCAGCCAGTGCTTTGTTACTGCAGTGTGCTGCCAGGAGTCTTGATCTGCTCCCAGACACCTGGCATGGAATTCTCATCTCAGGATGCTTTGGGCAGAGAAATCAGCTGCTCTGTCCCACGAATTCTTCATCTGCTGATCTGTGTGACTTTGTAAAATGCAACCTAATGGGTCTGTTTTGATATGCTCAGTGAGTCACCCTTTGTGGGAGATGCAGGGTGCTGGCAGGTTCAGTGTGGAGTTGCTGCCTGTGTTGGGTTGTTTTCCTGGGTTTAGAACACCAGCATTTCCCATGGTTCACCTCAGCACCCCCTGAGCATCTGTCTTTTCAATGAGTACACACTTACAGGTGGTGAATGTGCAGGGTCCCTGCTCTGCTGCCTCAGCTCTGTGCTCAGAGTGGGGTGTTGTGAGAGCTGAGGAACAGAGCATCTGCATCCTGAGGAGCATACATCCTTCATCCCAAGGAACACAGCATCCTGCATCCTGAGGAGCAGACCATCCCACATCTCGAGGAAAAGAGCCTCTTGCCCTGTTCTGGAGATGGAGCCTGGCCAGGCTGAGCTCCAGCAATGTTAATTCCAGCAGAGAATTCCTCTTTGTGGGCAGCTTTCACATGTTGTTGTACATGTTTATGAATGTGCTCTCAGGAGAGAGAAGAGAGGCTCCAAGTGGACATCTCTCAGATTTGCCAGTTATTTGGCATTTTTTGGGACTGTTGTAAGCCCCTGGAGCCAGTCTGGCACAAAAGCAGCACTTCCCAGGCAAACAGCCCAGGCTGACAGGCAGCACAACAAACCCTGAGGGTGGGCACACGTCTGTCCCAGCCACGGGCAGTGCAGTGCCTGGGAAAGGGAGTTTCAGGGGACTCTAGGAAATTGGAATTTCAGCGTGTTTTGAGCCCTCACATCTGCTCACATTTGCATTGCTTAGTGGAAGGATGAACCCTGGATTATTCCCTGACTCTTGCAGGTGAGCCTGGAGAACGTGGCAGTTTTTTGCTAGCTCCAGAGCACATCACTTCTGATCCTTCACCCACCTGACTGACACCTCCAGAGATTCACAGGGTGGCCTCAGGTATAATTGTGTCCCAAACCCTGCAGAGTACCCCTGTGCAGGAGGGAGGCTTAGGAGCAGCAGAGAGCTGGGATGGGGCAGGATGGAGGTGAGGCCTGTCCCCACTCCTCTGGCACCTTGCACTGCTTGTCCTGTCCCTCCATCCCTCGTCCCCAGTCCCTCTCCAGCTCTCCTGGAGCCCCTTTAGGCCCTGCAAGGGGCTCTCTGCTCTCTCTCATCCAGTGGTCATCCAGTGCTTTGCAGGGATGTGTCTGAGGGTACAGGCATGGATTTCATCTGTGTGGGGCAATGCGGGGGAATTCTGAGTCTTGGCAAAGGGAATTGCTCCTTTGTGGCACTGTGCACCAGGCCTAGGTCCTGAGAAATTCCCCTTCCCCTTCCCCTTCCCCTTCCCCTTCCCCTTCCCTTTTGTTTAACTGAACTCAAATGGAAACACTGGGAATTGGCCTCATCCCTTAAAGAATGGGCATAGAACCAACCACCTTTGTTTCCCTTTCTTCCTTTTTTCCTTTTTTCATTTTATTTTTACTTTTCTTTCTTTCCCTTTCTCTCTTTCCTCCTTCCCCCTTTCACTTTTTAGATCTCCTTTTCCTCTTTCCCTCCTTTTCTTCTTTCCACTCTTCTTCTTTCCCCCTTTTCCCTCTTTCCCTTTCCTCTTTTTCTCTTTTTCCTTTTTTCCTTACTTTTCCTGTATTTTTTCCTTCTTTTTTTCTCTTTTCTTTTTCCTATTTTTCTTCTGTTTTAAAGTACTTCCCCTGGCTAGCTTGAGCTTCTCCCTTCCCCTAGCCTGTGGTCACCCTCTCCCATATTACTCCATGTCCCTGTGTCTCAGATCCATAGAAAGCTGAGAAATTTGTGACATTTGGATCCAATGACCAGGAAGGTATGGGAGGAACTGCACAGCTGAGCATCATTTCTGCCATGGAGATACTTCACCCCTGCCATCCCATGGCCTCTCCCAGTGTCCAGGGAAAGATTCCATTCCATCACACATTGAACACCAGCAGTGTCTGCGTGGATTTGGCTCCACAGGAGAATGGAATGGGAGGTGTGAAATAGCTCATGGAGTGATGGTGCAGTGGGGATGGATTTTGGCAGGGTGCATCTGGGTCAGGCCAAAAATATTGAAGGAGGGAGGAAAAAAGCCTGAAAATCAAATTTAGCTTTCCTCACCCTTTGGATGTGCTTCCAGTGCTGGTGTTCAGCCACTGCAGAAGCCTGAGCTGTGTCCTGGATTGCTCAGATGGACACGGGGGATTCTGTTAGGGAGCCTGCATCACATAAATATGAAAGCTCTAAAATTGCTGTGCTTGTTGCAGAAGCAGATAGCAAAGAGTGAGGGTGTTGTTGGCCTAGCAGCTTTTGATTCCAGACTTGGAGAAATCAGTTAAACCTGTGGGTTTGGGGTTCAGTGCTGGGCTTTGCCCAGTCTGGGCTGTGCAGAGCCACCCTGTGTGCTGTGGCCCATCAAATGACATTTACTGTGCCATTTCCCTCTGCAGCAGGCAGCAAAGCAAAGCTTTTGAGCAGCAGATATTTCAAACATCCAGCTCAGCCTTAGCTGGATTTGGCAGGACACAGCTACTTACGCTGAGGGAATTCTATCCCACTCCTTCCCAGCTGTAAGTATCATTTTAATGGTGTAAAGAGAATTAGTGCTTGATGCCTATTTTGCAAAACCTTCACAGATAAGGTTTAGAAAAGCATTCTTTGGGAGGTGTATTTGTGCTGCAAGTCAGCTTGTGAAATCCAGGCTTTGTGCAAGGTTCAGAGGAGGAGTTAAGTCTCTGCTCAGCTTTTTTTCTACTTAAAAACCTAAAAAAATTAATCCAGTTTATTAGCTCTTACGAAAAAGTGGGAATATATAGAGAGCTGTTTCAAAAAAGAGGAGAGATAGGATTCTTCTTTTGACTCCTTTGGACAAGTTTAAACGTGAAAACTAGGAAATGACAAAGGGAGGGAATTAAATCCTATTGGGAAGAGACAATGATGGGAGGGTTTGGTTTGGGGTTTTTTTCAGCAACTCAGGTGGATTTTCATTTTTTTTCCCAAGTAAGATTGCACTGAACTTTGATTTCTAGAAGATGGATTTCAGGACTTCTGTGAAAAGAGTGATATTATTAAAATAAAAGGGTCAAGTCCTGGAAGGGTGGTGTGAAGACTGTACCTGTGAACCCTTTGAACCTGGAGAGAGTAATTGGTAATCCCTGTGGCTCCTGAACGAGCACAGGGGATGGCTGAGACCCCTGAGGAATTCATGCTGTACCTGCTGCTGTGAAAGTCCTTGAACTTTCTCCAGTGTTTGCAAACCCTGGGAGTTTTCACAGGGATAAGCAAAGGTCTGAACCATGTTTATAAGGGGTTGCTTTGTGTGTGGAGAAAAAATCAGCACAAGTCATAGCCTGCAAAAAGGCTGGAATGGGCTAATCCAGTCAATGTGTAAGGAAGGCTGGAAATGTGCCTTTTGGATGTTTGGGGGTTTGTTTGTGTGACATTACAGCAGCTCCCTGTGTACTTATTTAAATATTACAACAGAAGAATGCCCAGTCTCAGCTTTTGTTCTGAAAAATGAAAGAAACTTGTAAATGCTGTTACAATGTGAAATTTGTGGTGTTTGAACACCTCAAGCAGCATTTTTGGTGACATTTGGAGTGGCAGGGAGAGAACAAGGACTGTCTGTGGAGATGTTCATGTTCTGAGGGCGGCTGTAACCTCCAGCCTTTCCCAAGGCTGTGACTGCTCATGTCCATGCTCACAGGTGGATTGTTGGGACAGCAGTGACAGGCAGTGCTCACCAGGGATGTCAGACTGCACGAGCATGAGCCAGGCTGACACAATCTCAGGGATTAAACTCAGGCTGACTGCTGTGATGCCAGCCCAGCCACAGCACCTTTCCTGCTCCTGCCTTCCAGGGCTAATGCCAGCAAAGGAAGCCTTTTTCTGCTCCAGCACTGGTACATTTCTAAGGCTGTTCCCAGAGCAGGAATTCTCGTGGTCCAAGCAGGGTTTTCTCCATTTTCCTGCTCCCATTTTCAGGCTGGCAGGAGCTGAGCTATTCCTGTGGCATGGGATGCCCAGTGCTGTGCCCTGTTCCCGTTCTTCGTTCCAGCAGGGGCTGTTGGCTTTGATGGATGGAATCAGGTCCCTGGTGCACCAGAAGAAGACATTGCCCCAAACCTCAGCCACTTGTCCCAGCTCTACCCTGCAGGGGTTTTGAGCTGGACACCTTCTGCTTGGAGAGCAGGATTTGCCAAGCTCTGAAGGCATCCCCATCCCACATTCCCTGTGCAGTAATGAGTGTTCAAGGGCACGGGAGGGGACACCAGGGAACACAGGCTCCAAGGAGGAAGAGCAGGCAGGACTCCCCATCCCGAGTGATTTGTGGGGAGGAGAGAGTGGAAGATACTTCCCATAGGGTCCGATGTCTGAGTCAGAGGAGCAACATCTCAAGTGTGGTTTGCTGGTTCTGGCTGCCTAGGATAGTCCAGGCTGGAACCACAAATTGCTTGCAGGAGGATTTTTGAGTCAAACATTCAAGATATGGTTGGGTTCTTTGTCTTTTTTATTAATAGTTTCTGATTGAAACTCAAGCACCCAGAGAACAGGAACTGAGTAAGTGCTACTTTGCTCTTGTGTAAAGCTCTTTAAACAGATGACTGAAGGACAGATTAGATTCTAACTCACAAATATTCTTGTGTGCTTTATATACATATAGAAATACAGAGAGGGGAAAGCTTTCATGTCTTGGTTAGAGGGATATATCTATGTGGAGCATCCAGGTGAATCCTACCCAGTGCAAAATCTGTTTTCAGAATGTGTGCTAACCTCTTTCTCCATATTTATGTAGGATTTTCTGCCTTGATTTAGGATTTTACTGAACAAAACAAAAGGAGTTAATGGGTGCTTTTACTAAACAGTAAATTTTCACATGATGCAGCCTCCTGTGTGTCCTCACCCCTTGGTCAGGGCCAGGCTGTGTGTGCTCAGGGCTCGTAAAAGCTGCTCTGCTTTCAGATGCATTAAAATTCTGGTCACCATCATGACCTTTCCCCTGCCTTGTTTTCTGTTCTTCTTTTCTGCCTCTTGGCACCACTTGCCTGAAGATGACCAGGGAAATGAAACTTCCTCTGACAGGTTGTCCACGAGTTCAGTGCCTCACGTGTGCAGGTGTTTGGAAATGGAGTCATTGAATGTTTGAGTTGGAAAAGAACTTAAAGCCCATCTAGTTCTACCCCCTGCCATGGGCAGGGACACTTTCCACTAGACCAGGTTGTTCCAAGCCCCATCCTGGGATGGGGCAGCCACAGCTTCTCTGGGTAACTAATCTTGGGTATTTTGTAAATCCACAAAACCTTTTCAAAACCTGCCCACAGGCCTTTCTGGTTTGGATATTTCTACACCTTCCAGATGTTCATACATGTCAAAACCTCTGTCCTAAGCTTTTCTTGGGTGTTGAGGGCTGTTTCACGTTAGGCAAAAGAAAGCAGCAGAATTCCTTGTTTCCACCCTGCTAATCCATCACTCCGCGTGCTGTGCTCTGGTGGATCTGAGGTCACACACTATGTGCCTCCTGCTCCCAGCAGCAGTAAATAAAAATGAAGTGACAGTGGGAATGAGAATTAATCAAGAATGCTTGAAGATGGCAGGCAGCCTGCAGGGTGCTGCTGGGCTGTGCTCGGACCTCGGGAGATCCCAAATCTAAGATGGAGGGGCTTTGAAACACCTGGCTCTGTTCCAGGCTTTGGGGAAGTAAAGAGCCATCTCTAGGAGTTGAATTACATCTGAATTGTTTAATTAACATCTATTACTCTGTAGCTGGCATGATAACATTGAAGGATAAATCAATTTAGTACTTGGGATAGTAGTTATTAAGGACATGGGTTTGACTGGCTGGTACTCAGAGTTTTCCTGCAGAACTGGGTATGGCAACACTCCCATCCAGCAGGATTAACATTGGGGTCTGCTGTGTCCTGTTCTAAAAGCAGATTTACCATACCCTTTGCTCAGCCTGGGGTTTGCCCTGTGATCCTTAATTCTCACACTGAGTCATGCAGTCCTTGAGGTTGGAAAAGCCCTCCCAGACCATCAAATCCACCCTGTGACTGATCCTCACTTTGTCACCAGCCCAGAGCACTCAGTGCCACATCCAGGCCTTTCTCGGACACTCCAGGAACCTCCCTGGGCAGTTCCTTCCAAGGCCTGACCACCCTTTCCAGGAAGAAATTCCTCCTGGTGTCCCACCTGAACCTCCCCTGGCACAGCTCGAGGCCTTTTCCCCTTGTCCTGTTTGGACATGTCACCATGGCAGTGCCAGTTGTGAGGAAAAAGGAGTTTTTGTCCCCTCCAGGAGCAGCACTGCACTGTCCCAGCTGCATCCCTGTGTCCTGGGGCTCTGGGGTTCCCTTCCCCTCCCTTCCCTGCTGATGGGGCTGGTCTTTCAGCCCCAGCCAGGGCAGATTCACTGCTCTGCTGTGGAGATCCATCCACTGCTCATGAGACATGAAAAATTACTGTCTCCCTTAAACTTTGGTCTTTAATTGCTCCATTCATGTCTCTTTTCAGATTTCTTTTTTCTCTATTTAATTATTTAAACGTGTATTGTGACAGCAATGGGGTCAGCTCTTTGTTTTCTTAGCTCTCGATGCATGAGATGCAAAACCAGGGTTGTAGCTGTGTGTGGATTTTGAATGGAATAATTTATTTATAAGATATTTATGACATTGCAGAAGTAAAAACTGTTGTGGAGCTGTTGGTGCTAAAGCACATTTTTTCAGCAGGTCACTGCACAAATGTAGGTGCACTTCAAGCTGTCCCCTCAGCATGCCAGGGACAGAGGCTTCCTGTGCTCAAACTCCAGTGGAGAAATGCTCGGGAATTTATTTGAGGGTAGGTTTTGCTGGGTATCTGGAAATAACATCCTCAAGACAAGAGCCTCCCGATTCATCAGACCTGCATGAGGCTGAGCTGCTGGGCAGTTCTTGGTCAAAGGGCTGTGACTGATACAGAACAACTTCAGATGGTTTTCCCTGATGGAAACTCCCCAGCTGAAGGGAAGGGCCAGGCCCTGCTCTAGGGAGGGATGATGAGCCAGAGGGGAAAATCATTTGTCAGGATGAAGTGCAGTATCACATCCAAGTGCTGTCCTGAGAGGGATTTTTGAGCAGCAGAGGCTCTCACAATTCCATGATCATTTGTTAATGTCTTGTCCTTTGGGTGTTTTGCCTTCAGACAGAAAACAAGCCCAGAATTAGAGATCTCTGCTTATCCCCAGACTGTGCTCTGGGCTCTGGCAGTGAGGGTCACTGCAGACAGCCACGGGGACAGGAGGACTGTGATGGATATTGGCAGGGCTCCTGACCCTCATGTGGTGCTTTGGAGACAAGGCTGGGCCCAACCACAAATTGAAGGGGACACTTGGGCTGTTCTGATGAGACACCAAGTCGACCCCACAACTGAGCAGTGCAGATGCTTTGCAGAGGAGCCCTTTGCCTACAGTTTACTTGTTTTACAACTTTTCCAAGAGCAGGGCTTGGTTCAAGTCCAGAATGAGAAGAGGATTGTGGTGGATATTCTTTCCTGCCTTGATGTTTACTTCTTATGAGGAATTGCCATGCACGCATTTTCAATACCTGTTTACCTGGGGAAGGTGACAGACTGTTGGGACAAATCATCTAAAACCGTTTCATCCAGTCCCATCCTCTGCAAGGCTGCAAAGCTGCTCTGGTCACCAGGTGATGTTGGGTGTAGGAGGCTGAGGAAGCAGCAGGAAACAGCCCAGGTGAGCAGTTGTGATGCTCAGCCTCAGGGTAGGCAAAGTTCACGGACCTTGGAACAGCATCTGCACTTCCAAATAACAGATTGACTGCACATAAAATGCAGAGCAGGCAGGTAGGAAAGGATGCTTTCAAAAAGACTCTGTCAAGGCATGGAAACCACATCAAAATAAACAGTGCGTGCGTAAAGGCAGAATCATTGACTTTGGGAGTTATTTAGGATGGAAAAGATCTCCAAAATCATGGAGTTTATCCTTTGCCACAGCACTGCCAAGCCACCACCAATCCATCTCCCCAAGTGCCACATCAACACAGTTTTTTTAGCTCTTCCAGGGACTGTGACTCCACCCACCACTGCTCTGGGTAGCCTCTGCCAGGGCTTAGCAACCTTTGTCATTAAAAAAATTCAACTTAATATCCAACCTAACCCTCCTTAGGCCATCTTGTCCTAAAGTTACTTCACTGGTAAATCAAAGATTCATCATTTTCGCTGTTTGTAGCAAATATTTACTGGCACAGAGCCAGGTGGCAAAATACACAATCACAGCAGTGTTCTGAAGTTCTCTCCTACCAGTTACACTGAGAGCACAGGAATTATTAAACTAATGCTCTGAAGATAATTTGTAATTGAGCTGTGTGGTAATAAGAAGTCTGAGACTGTTGCACTCAATAAATAGAGGTTCTTTGCCCAACTGCATGTTACATAAAAATGTTTTGTTTAGAGGAGTCAATCACAGAATTCTTTTGATTTGAGCTTGTTCCTTAAATTGTTGAGGCTTTCTCAGAGTTACAGAGCAGGTTTGGGCCCCAAGTTTGTTAAAATGCAAAGAGCAGGTGTTTGTTGTCACTCTGAGTTGTGTCACTCAGAGGATGTGCCACAGGCTGGGAGATGGAGGCATCAGAAATAAACACAGACTGTATTTTCCAAGACCGTAGAGCAGGTTTACCACCAAGGGCTCAGGTTTTAACAGATCAGGACTTTCTATTTTCTAAATAGCGCATTTTTAATTCATCTGCGGGTTTAAAACTGTGCCTTTATTTCAAATGTTGTGGTTTACGTTTTCAAAAGCCCCCATCAGGCATAGTAGATATTGAAGATGGTCTGTCTTAAATATTTCGTCTTCTGGGTCTTGGCACCACTTTTCACTCTTTCTTCATAAAACTGATGGCTGCAGCTGCCAGAAAAGCAGCTGATTTTCCATTTTGTCTCCAGCTTCGTTCACAAAACCTCCCCATAGCTACTTCTGTTTCTTGTGCTTTCTAAATAATGTTTCACCCTTCCAGCCTCTGTCCTTGAGGTGGTGCATCTCTAACACCCCTGCTTGCAGATTTTTTCCCTGGAAATACTCATGGTTTTTATCCTTGACCTTGCCCAGAGGCATTTCTTACCCCGTTAGTGATGGTTTCCAAACCCCAGTAGTGTTGCTTTGTTCCGGGGTGTCAGGATGAATGGAGCTGGAAGGGAGCAGTGTCAGATCCAGCAGGGTTTCGTTACTTCTGTGCTCCTGAGTGGCTGTTGTTTGTAAATGATGGATGTTGTTTGTGATGGATGTCTGGTCTGTGACCTAATGGGGTCATGCGGGGTATCTGCCTGAGAAATGAGATTTAAGAAAATTGAGATCTCTGCCAGCCAAAGCTGTTGATGCTGTAGGTGACTTCAGGCAAGGAATTAAGAAAGTTTTTGGAAATAGGAAAAAGAGGGAATGGCTTCCCACTGTCAGAGGGCAGGGATAGGATATTGGGAAGGAATTCCTCCCTGTGATGGTGGGGAGACGCTGGCACAGGGTGCTCAGGGCAGCTGTGGCTGCCCCTGGATCCCTGGCAGTGCCCAAGGGCAGGGCTTGGAGCACCCTGGGACAGGGGAAGGTGTCCCTGCCATGGCAGGGGTGGGACTGGATGGGCTTTAAGGTTCCTCCCAATCCAAGCCATCCTGGGATTCTGTGATTTTCTTTTCTTTTGTTTTAGCAACCTCAGGCAAATAATTTTAAAGGTTTTTTGTTTGTTTTGCTCTAAAGGCCAGTCATGGCTACTGACTTTGATGGAGCTTTCACCTGTGGTTGAGTGCAGAGCAGTTTATGGCACATTTGGGCTGTGGGGTAAGGAGGGAATTGTATTTAATGCCTGCAAAGTCCATATAATCGTTTGTAGCTGTACATACACCCCCTCACTGCCCGGCTACCTGGAGGATGGTGGAATTTCAGCTCCCTTCCTTGAGCTCTGCTCTGTGGCACTGAAGGGTTTTGTTTGTGGCTCTAAGCTCTTGTGTCACGACTGTAATTTTCTTAAGTGCAGAAAAGCAGCCCCCCACGCTGTGCCTGCCCTCCCCTCACCCCTGACCTGCTGCTCCATGCTGGAATTTTGCTAAAGAGATGATGGATATGGAACTGTTTAAATTACAGCGTGGCAGGAGAGCAGGGATTTCACTCACATGTCGAGGGCTGTAAATCCTGGGTCGAGTTCAAGGTCTGTCAGGCTGCCATTCAGAAATGGGCTGGTTCTGAGAGCAAAAATGGCTCTTAGGGTTTTAGGCACTCTGTGTTGGGTTGTCTTGCTGGGCTCTTACTCCTCTGTACCTGTACAAAACCACTCACCCACAAAGCCTGGCCCAAGTGTTTATTTACTCCTGGCAAAGCTCTTTCACTGAGGGACACAGGAACCACTGGAGCTCATGGCTTGTGTCCTCTTTTCCCCCAGAGAACCACACACACCTGAGGGGGTGATTTCCCAAACAGTGAGGACAGACAGGATGACACTGCTGTCACGCAGACCCAGCCTGTGTCTCCACGTGTGCTTTGGGGGCTCCTATCTGTAATTGTAATCCAGCAGCACAAGGAAGTTTAATTTTTAGGGGAGAAAAGCTGCAGTGGTTTCCATTAAAATATCTTTTTTTCCTAGTGACTGCAGTTAATTGGTAATAAACTGATAATTAATGCTGAGAGATTAATTTATGCTGTGGAATAAGGCTAATTAGGGTTCACCACATAAATACACCAATTTTTCTCCTCTGCCTTGTGCTCTGTCCATTTGTATATTCCCTCCATGTTGTGCCTGTTCCTCCCTTGTGTCCATGTGCTGTGATTCCAGGTGGAGTGCTGAAGTTTTAGTATTTCATTCAGAAATAAAGTACTTTTATGTTGCCTTAGTGCAAACTCCTTTTAAGTTTTAAAGATTTATAATTTCCCTCAAGTTAGAATAACACACCAGAAGTCATGGAATCACTTTGGTAAACAAATGTAGATGCAGACAAAGCAACGTAAGGGACCAGCTAAAAACACTTCCTGGGTGAACTCCCCGGCATGGGTTTTATCCATCTTGCTTTCTGTTTTGACTAAATCTCTGAACCATTTTCTACTGTGACTTGAAACAGGAAAGGGCTGAAGGGTCAAGCTGGAATAACATACAGAGCCCAAGCCCTAGACAGCTGTAAGAGTCACCCATGGCAGAGTTAACCTCCCCTGCTGAATGCTGCTGCTTTTCCAGCTATTTAATCTGTGGTGTTTTCTTACCGAGGGGTCAAACTGAAGTGACTTTTGCCTTGTACTTTCATCTCATTTTCTGCTCTTGCTCTCCACGTGGGCTGCAAGGTTCAGGAGAGCATCCATGTGTTCTCTCTGAGGTAATAAGCATTTGAACCAGAAGAGAAAGGTCTATCCCTGTCTTAAAATAAATAAATCCTAAGTGCTGTAGAGCAAACCCAGTCAAACTGTGGGACAGGCAGGCTGTGTGTGCTGGAATTCAGTGGCAGCCTGGCTGACTTGGAGAGGGATTGATGGACAGGATGTTGTCCTGTCTGCTGACATGGAGACAGATCCAGCTGGAAACAGGAGTTTTTCTTACCTAGCAAGAAGATATATAAATCTTTAATACAAAATTCTAGCATGTAAGTTTTGTGAATGGATGGTACCACAAATCCTGGCAGCAGCTGGACCTCTCTTGCAGGCTGGGTGCCTCTGGGTGTTGCTCAGGGCACAGAAGGAAGAGTTACTTCTGCCAGATGCTGAGTGGAAACAGTTAAACTTGTGTACTGATATTCCAGTATGGAACTGGGCTGGACTTAGGGGATCCCTACTTAGAAATGAGCACAATTCTTGTACTGATAATTGAAGAGTTTAAGGGATGATGGAGCAAAGTGGGCTTTGACTGTGGGAATGAAAAGCAGGAAATGGTTTAAAATTGCTTCCTCTCAGATGTGCAGTGGGTAATGTCTGTCTGTTGGTAATGAAGCCATCACTGAGCTGCAGGAATCAGAATGGGCTTGGGAGGAATGGGAATGGGAGTGACACTGCTGCTCTTCTTAAGTGCCACAGGATTGAGCTGAGCTTAAGGGAGTAGGAAACTACTCCAGGCTGTGGCTGCTCATTGTCCTCCACAGGCCATTTGATCAGCAGAGCTAAAAATATTCCCTGTGGAGCTGGGCTCTGGGTCCCTGTCCCTCCCAATCTCCTCCCCTGCCAAGTGAAGCCCGAGAGCGTCTCTGATCTGTGATCTTGCAGCAGTGTTGCCACTGATGGAGGGTTCAAGTCTCTGTCCCACTGGAAATTAAATCATCAGTTCAGTAGTCTCCAATCATTTCTTTAGCATGACATTTCTCCTTGCTTTGATAATTGGAAAAAAATCAGCAGCTCTGTGCAGAAATCTCACCAGGCTCTCATTGTACATTTAATCCTACCCAGCAGAGTGAAGGAGAACAGATGAGGATGGAAAAAGAGTAGGGATGAGACCAGATTTTCCATTCTGTGAGAAATTCCAGGTTCTTGATGCTTTTCATTGTGAATGTTTCTGTAAAAAGCAATTTCAAAAAATACATTGATTTTTTTTTCAAGAGGATCTCGTTTTTAAGTCAGTGGTCAATTTTTCCTTTTAAAGATCCTGAAACTATTTAATGGCATTATTGAAATCTTCACTTGCTATTTGATTTTTTATTTTAAAGAACTTTGTCACAGCCAGGTTTGTAGTTGAAGATCTGAATCTGGGAAATCACTTTGTGCTTAACTTCCCCTCTTATGTCCCACTGAAGTGAATGGGATTTAAGCTTATGCTTCTGTAAATCAGGACCATTAATAATTAAGGAAATGGAAAATAATTATTGAATTAGAAAATTAGAGGCTGATCAAAAGCTTATTTGAGCAACAGTTTATGGAAATCATTAAAAACACAAAGAAGACGTTTTTGCCATATGGATGTTGAGTGCTTGAAGCACCAGAAATGTTGAGCTTTGCTATAAAACACAGTTGACAACACAAGACCAACTTAACAGGCACTTACTTGTGTCTAATATTTTATTAACTCTCTAAATTAAAAAAAGAATCATTTTGCCAAACCTTTCTGGCACTTGAGAGTTTGCAGGAAAAGGGAGCAAGATGTACGATTTTTATATTGGTATAGGGAAACCTTTATAGTACTTTGGATCTGGCATGAGGCTCCTGCTGTTGCTGCTGCTTTGGCTGTGCCTCTCTGGGAGTCTGGCTGGGAGAATCTGGACTTTGCTTTCCTGTGATTTGTGCTGGAGATCTAAGGGGAAGCACTAAGTACTGTCCAGTTCCTTCCTCGATTGCTGCAGTGATTCCTTCCTGTATAGTTAATTGCATCCCATGTAAATGTGGCTTAAAAATTCATCACTCAGGCTCTAAATCACAAAAAACTTTGCTTAATACAACTTGAAGTCCAACCTAAAGCAGGCGAGCTTTTTGAAATGAGTTATGGCAGGCTTAAAATTGTAGAATATTGGTAAATACTCCCCTTTAGGGTGTTGGAATAACATTCTGCTGGGTGGGAACGTGTGTTACTGCTTCTGAAGGGCTGCTCTGTGCCAGCACAGCCTGTGCATGGTCTCGCAGAGCGAGACAGAAATTGGCAGCCCCATTCCCAGAAAGTGGAGGGGCAGGTGCTGAGCCCTTCTGAGGGAAGTGACAGGACCTGAGGAACAGCTGGAGCTGTGCCAGGGGAGGTTTAAGATGGATTTAGGGACAAGTTCTTCCCCCAGAGGGTGCTGGCACTGCCCAGGCTCCCCAGGGAATGGGCACGGCCCCGAGGCTGCCAGAGCTCCAGGAGGGGTTGGACAGCACTGCCAGGGATGGACAGGGTGGGATTGTTGGGGTGTCTGTGCAGGGCCAGGAGCTGGAATGATGATCCTTGTGGGTCCAACTCAGGATATTCCATGATCCCATGAAGTATCCTGTGATCCTTTTGCACAAGAGCCTGATGTCCATGACCCTAGGCTGAGTGACCTGGGAATGGTGATGAGGTTCTGGCCTCCAGCACCTACACCATCCCTCTCCTGGAGCCTGGGCTGCTGGCAGGGATAGCTCAGGGACAGCTCAGGGAGAGCTCTGCTGGTTGCTTAGCAGCTGCGAGCTGCAGTTTGGAGGTGCAGGAGCCGAGGATCCCGGTTCCCTTCCCGTGCTCCGGCTCTGCTGCCTTCCCTTACTCCAGGAGCCTCCCGTGGGGCCAGAGACACTGCTGCTGCTGTGGGGTAAGCTGTCCCTGCTCATCCATCACCTTTTCCTGCTGCTGTCAGCCCTGTGACCGGGATGGTGTGGGACAGGCTGAGCGGCTGATCCTGCACACCCTGGCACAGCAGGGGCTGACCCAGCTCTGCCTCCCGGCCACATTTAACTCTTGCTGCCCTCATTCATGGCAACTAGACTGCAAAGCTACAGGCCAGCCTTTAAAGTGAAATAGAATGGAATTAGTGACAGGTTTTTGACAGATCATTTTGTTGTTTGGGTGGTCACGTAGGACTGAAATGCCCAGTTTGGTGGCAGAGGCAGATCCAGGATCACAGGGATTTGTCAAGCTGCTGTTCCCTATGTTGGTGACTGAACCTTGAAGGTCACACTGGTAGCTCAGTGAGAGAGCAAGAATCCCTTAATTGCAAAAGATGGAGAAATGGGGAAGGCTGACAGCTCCCTGAACAGAATTAGCCTTGCACTCCTGGTTTTATTTTTCTCCTTTAGACAGAAAGTGAAATGACATAATGTGGAAATCCCAAACCATTTATCCTGTGTAGGTGCCTCTTTGTAGGATTGTGAAATACGGTGATTCCTCATGAACTGAAAGCAGAGCTTATGGACACAGTCACAGCGTGGAGTTGTCTTAAATCATTGGGACAGAATGTAGCTGGATTGGAGGGTTTATATCTGCAATTGCCTCACAGGCTTTGGATATTAATGTAAAACTGATGCTTAGAAGTTTGCTGATAAAGAAATCAGTGTAGAGGAATTATGACTGGGAATTCAGAGTAGGCCATGCCTTTTGTATCCCAGGGGAGGAGAGGGCACCTCCCAGAGCCCTGCCAGCCACACACAGCAGGTCAGCATTTATAGCTCTGTCCCCTGTTGTGTCCCCCTTTACAGCACACATCCCCTGCCTTCTGCTCCACTTTCAGACATCCCTGTGTCACTTCCAGTCCCTGTCACTGCCTTGAGTGCCCATGTTACTTGGAGCAATCTAATTCCTTGATTCCTTCCACATCCCTGGATGTGTCCAAGGCCAGGTTGGACGGGGCTTGGAGCAGCCTGGGACAGAGGAAGGTCTCCCTGCCCATGGCAGGGGGTGGACTGGATAGGTTTTAAGTTCCTTTCCATCCCAAACCATTCTGGGATTCTGTGATTAATGACTCTTCATAAAGTGCTTTGACCTGTAAACTGCTGCATTATTACAACATTTTTTTATTGATCATAATAGGTCATGGAGCATTTAAAAGTCATCGTTAGATATTAAAAGCTTTACAAAGCAAACTGTTCTGTGCTGCCACAGTCCCTTCCTTGTCCCCTGGAGCAGTCTGTATCTTGTCTATATTTTAATTGAGGAAATTATATGTGCTCAGGAATAAATCTGCAGCTAGAGTTGTTCATCATGGATTGTTTTCTTAATTCAGCTGAAGGTTTGCCTGGGGCACCTGGCAAAGTTTTGCAAGCTTTAATCCTGCTTTCAGATCTCTGGGTTTGTATGCTTCTATCTGTGTGGAATCTAATTTCACGCTGTTTATACAACCACTTGGTGAATTACATTTGTGCAAGGACACCTCGTGTAGGAAAATGCTACAAAATCCTTGTAAGACAGGTGGAAGTCAAAGCTCTGGATGGGTCTCATGCTGCTGGGCCACATCCAAACCTATGATGAAATAATTAAAACAGGACCACTAACAGCTGGTTTGAGCACGAATGGCTGCTGCAAATTAAAACATGAAAATGCTACCTGCAAATTAAAACATGAAAATGTTACTGCAAATTAAAACATGAAAATGTTACTCAGGCATTTTGATCGCTTTCAGATGTTTCAAGGAGAAAGTGCTATTTCTGCTCAGATTTCCCTTTCCTAACGCTCAGTGCTGAGGAGCTGCTGACAGTGTGGCTGTGTTTGTGTGTGCAGGGCAGGAGCTGGATCGTGAAGAGGAGCTATGAGGATTTCCGGGTGCTGGACAAACACCTCCACCTGTGCATCTATGACCGGCGCTTCTCGCAGCTGGCAGAGCTGCCCCGCTCCGATGCCCTGAAGGACAGCCCCGAGGTAAGGGGCCCTTCTGAGGCACCCAGAGCAAGGCACCACCCAGGCACTGGGATTTGTTCAAGGAATGACCTCTGGGAAAGGTTTAGTTGGATGTCAGGAACAATTTCTTCACGGAAAGGGCTGTCAAACATTGGGAGGGGCTGCCCAGGGCACTGGGGGAGTCACCATCCTTGGAAGTGTTCAAAAGCATGTGGATGTGGCGCTTGGGGACATGGTTTAGTGGTGGCCTTAGAGCTCTTTTCCAGCCTCAGCAATTCCATGTATTTCTAGTAGAGAGTAGTTTTAATGAAGCCTGGGTTGCACGAATAAAGTCAGTGTTTTCCACCCCTAATTTCAGTGATCTAAAGGGAAATGTCCTGCAAGTTCAGACAAATTAATTAAGGTCCTGAATCTGGAATGGTAATTGAGTGTCAAGAAAGCAGCTGTCCTGTGGTCCCTTAGATGTCAATTTGGTTTTGTCTTCGGAAACTTTGTCAATGATGTGGTTATTTCCTGGCTTAGTGTTAACAACTCAACATTCCCAGGGAATCATGCTGTCTAAGGCTGCAGCACTGCAAGAGCAATCCCATTTGGAGTGCTAGGCTTCCATTTTATACTGAGTATTCCTGAAGTCTTTTTTAAGAACATTTGCATTAGTGTGTTATTTAAATAGTCTTTAAAAAGCTCTTTTTCCTCAATGAGGTTTTTTTTTTCTCGAAGATATAATTTTCATTTCTTGGCTTACTGTCTTCACCCAGAATATGATGAGCTGAAATTACCTCAGCTTTTTGCTGCTGATAATTGAAAGATTTATTCATGTCCAGAAAAATCTCTTGAAAAGCAGCAGGTGAATCTTGGCTGTATCATTTTGGAGGATGTGGACACTGAAATGAGTACCCCCTAGAATTTTACAGGGTGTTTGCCTTGGAATTTAAGGAGCTGATCATGCAGCCCCATCACTCAGCAGAGAGACTGATTTAACACTTGCTTTGCCTTCACACAGGGTATTTCTGAGGAGGATTTAAAGTTTAAATTCAGCAGAAGCAGCAATATTCAGGACAATGAATTCCTGGTTTATTTTAAATTATATTTTAGGCATTCCTATCTCTTGCATTATGTTTAACTGGACTTCAGAGCATGAGCCTGAAAATCTGCATTCTGTCTGCAAGCACAGAGGATGTGAAGATGCTAAATAGCTCTGCTGCTCTGTCAAACGTAACTCTGCAGCTGTGGGGTGTCTCATCATATATTTTTATTTTGAATTGGCCACATCGGAACAGATGTTTGAGGAGAACAATGTTTTAAACAGTCCTGCAGATTCTGGGCTACAATGCTGCTTTATACCACTGTCACTGTGAGACTTTGGAAAGAACTCAGTGGCTTCTCTGTAATAACCAGTTTACTGTTACAGAAGGGACACGGCAAAGTGTATTTTTAAACCCCTCTTCTACTGCTTGAAATATTACTCTTTGGCCAGGGGGTCAGTCTGAGTTGCCACATTCTTAAGGCTCTGCAAGCGTGTGGAAGTGGCACTCAGGGGTTGTTCACTGAGTGGTTCTCAGGTGTGCTTGGTGGCCCTAAGGCACAAGTTCTTTGTATGGGAAGTCCACAATGAGGGCAAAGCTTTAGATGTAAGGTATCTTGTCAAGGGAAGTTAGGAAAATCTGCATAGAATCTTAAAAAATGATAATAATAGCATTATTACTTTCACTGAGAGCTGCTTCTTTACCCTTTTTTTGGTGTAACCATTATAACCCTGTGTGTAGCTTGCTGTCCTTTGAATGACAGAAATGCATTTATTTGCAGAAGGGAACGTATCTCTGTAATTCTTGCCTGTGGCAGTGAGTGATTTCTGGTCTTCCCTAAGCCTGCAGAAGGCTCTCCAAAGGCAGGTGCATTAACAGAACCACTGTGTGTGTGTGTTTGTGTCCCAGCTGGTCACCCAGATGCTGATGGCTTACCTGGCTCGGCTCTCCAACATCGCAGGCAACAAGATCAACTGTGGCCCTGCCCTCACATGGATGGAGGTACAGCACAAACCAGGATGTTCCTTGTTTCCTGACCTTAGAAACACAGCAGGCACACACCTGCTCTTTCCAGACCTGTTGATGTCACTGAAATTCTATCCTGAAAGCTTTATTCCCCTGTTACCAGCACGTAGAAGGCATAGGACACACAGAATCAGAACCACAGTCACAGTATTAAGAGTATAGAGTTTTTTTCCTTGTTACCTGGATTTTGTCTTTCAGAAACATATTGTCCTGCTGATATTCACAAATAAAGGAGATAGCAGTCCCAGTAAGCTGCCTGGGAATGCCAGGTTCAGGGCTGAATCTCCCAGTGATGGGTTGCAGAAGGCTCACTTATTTCAAAGCTCACTTATTACTGCTCTCCTTTCTGCCAAGGCAATGCTGCAAGTGTGGTACATTTCTAAACTCAGCTGTCTCTGTTATGGTGTTTCCCTGCTCTCTTGGTTTTTTTAAATATTTTTTCCCTGTGGCAGCTCCAAACCCAGTAAATACTCCATGCTCCTGTTGGTTCCCCTGCAGACAGAGGCAGCCTTGTGCTTGCAGTGACACAGTTTGTGTGTTGTGAACTGCAGCTGCAGCTCTGCTTTCAGGTTTAATGGTCTTGTAGCCTTTAAACAATAGCCCTTAGTGGGAATGAGGCCAGGGAAGGCTGGATGAGTGTCCAGCTGTCCCTGCTCAGGCTGGCTGCAGACGTGTGGCTTTCCATTGCTGTATACCAGGAATAGAAACAGCTATTAATAGACTGCTGCAGCTCCTTTTGAAATGGTTCTGATAAGGATTGAGTGTGTTTTCCTGCAATTTTCCCCACTGAAAATTTCTCACTCTGAAATTCTTTGGGATGAGAAAAATCTTGGAAAGCGGCAAAGAGAGGGAGGAGGTTGTAGAGAGAAATAAGATGTAGAATTCAGAGCAACACAATAGGCCTGGAGATCACAGCAAACCCAGTGCACAAGCAGTGCAGAATAACCTTTGTGAATCACTGAGAGTCCTACAGAATTTGTCACAGAAATCTGGGAGTTTTGGAAGCACACTGATGATTGCAAGGGGAGCGGTGCATGATTTCTTAAAAAAATAAATGTAAGGGTGGGAGAAAATGGAAAGCAACACTGGTTTTTGGTTTGACAGCATTTTGTCCTTCCCTCAGTACCTTGAGCATTAATTCCACCTTGTAGATGATTTTTGTAGCACATCTGTATTGCCATGGAAAACCACCATGATTTCGTGTTAAAGGGTGGTACAGACCCTCACTCTGTGTTACTGTTTGTACACAAAGCTGCACCAACCCAGCATTTCTCTCCTCAGTGGATGAGCACACCCGACCTTCTGGAACCCCCCAGTGGGTTGTTCTATCTGCACTGTGCCCTCTCTCCTGGGGCCCAGGGCTGAGCTGTCTCTCTCAATCAGCTTGAAGCCTTTGCACCACTAAAATGATTCCTCACTTGTCCTCAGCTGCCTCACAGTCCCCTGTGCTCTTTGTTTCAGATTGATAACAAGGGGAATCATCTGCTGGTCCATGAGGAATCATCCATTAATGTCCCTGCTATTGCTGCTGCCCATGTCATTAAGAGATACATTGCTCAAGCAGCAGATGAACTGTCTTTTGAGGTAAGTAAAGCACTTGCATTCCTTGTTATCAGCTACAAATGAGTGTAATCTGTTTGTCTGGGCCTGTGTGCCCATCAGGAATATGTCCAGACACTTTCACAATGTTTTGTGAGGTGAAGCTTGGAAGATTGAGTTAAATATTCGATCTGCAATGTGTTGGATACGGGCAGATGTTCAGTCATCTTTAAAATACAGCTTTACTTGGCATTAGTGTCTTCCAATGAACCAGTTCCTGGCAGCTCCTCTGGGCTGTCCCTGAGCAGAGCACATGTGTTCTCTGTTCAGGAGGACTGTCCCTGTCTGTGTGGACACAAGTTTCATTTCTCCTGGCCCAGGTTACACCGCCCGACTTCCCCTGAGCAAGTCTCTGTTGATAACCATTTTTAAGAGCTTCTGCTACTATGAGAAGCAAAGAGCCAGACTGGCAAAGGATTGCTACTTAAAGGACAGGTGATGAGCTAAAACTGGTCTGAAAATCCAGTGCAGGAGCTGCTGTGGAGCAAATCCCTGAATCTCAGGATGGTTTGGCTTGGGAGGGACCTTAAAACCCGTCCCATTCCACCCCTTGCCATGGGCAGGGACACTTTCCAGTAGCCCAGGTTGCTCCACATCCCATCCAAGATCTCCAGATCAGACCCTGGAAGCTTTTGGTTCTCTGGCAGTTGTCTGTTTTATCCAAAAAGCAGTGGTCTGTGCTCTGGTTGCCCTGTGCAATGGTGCTGTTTCTACAAAACGTGTGAAGGAAGACAGTGCCCTGAGGAGCTTTGTGATCACATCCTTGATGTGCAGCACAGGAAGGAAAAATAACAGTGATAGTGTGCTGCTGCCAGGGGTTTGTTCATGTTCAAATCAAGGCAAGTATTAGTATACCCCAAAGAACTGTGTGATCAGTGGGATGTGTGGGCATGGCAGCTCTGAGCTGGAATCCAAGCAGCACATGATTCAGGCTGGTTGTCAGCTTAAGAGAGCACTGAAATGACACTCTCTGTTTGTAAATCTTGCTCTGTGCAGAGGGGAAACTGAGGCACATGTAGTTTCCAAGGACGTGCAGTGAGACTCCACAGCAGAACTGACACGGAACAGGGGCAGGGGGTTTATGATGCTGAGTCCTGTTCCTTAACCCAAATTATCTCTGTGTTTACTGTCCTAAATTTCTAATAGGCAGTTGCACGAGCAGCTGACTAGGTTTGCTCCCTAGTTCTGAGAAACATCCTCAGTGTCTCTGGTCCTGTGGTGGCAGCAATTTCCTTCATGGACATTTGCTTTGCTCTTGATTCACTATTCCCTGGAGGAAATAATCTCCCCACGTCTCAGTCATCCCTGTCTGCAAACTGGGGATGTGTTGTCTTTTCTGTAAAACACTTTGAGATCCATCAATGTAAAATATCTGATGAAAGTTGGACATTACTGGCATGAATTTTTGCCCACCTACCTGGAATACCTGCAGTATTTATTCAGGTTCTCCTCCTTCTCATTTTCTGTAATGGAGGCCACACAGAGCTTGATTCAAACCAAGCCAAATTTAGTATTGATTATACTGATTTCCTTTTGAACTATTGCCTTTTGAACTACATTTTTATGGGAATGAGCAAAGCTTCAGAAAATCTGTCTGGTGTCCTTGGCTGTTTTCCATCCTGTTGCTGTAGCACCACTTCTCCTCTGTTCACTCCTAGCCCTGGGCAGCTCCTATGGGGCAGTTTGGGAGCTGCAAAGGCAGCTCTTCACTCTTTGCTGTGAGAGGGAACAAGGAGACACATGTCAGTGCCTACAGACACATGGGTAGGGCAGGTACTAAAAGTGATTTCAGCTACTTGAGCAGATTTTCCCAGGTCTTTGACACCATCACTGCAGTTTAACCAGAACCCTTCTGTAGCCCTTCCCAGGGAGTCTGCTGCTCTTCAGGCCCTTTTCCTTAGGAACAACTACATCCTGTGTGCTGGATAATGCAGGAACTCTTCCACCTCACAGCTTAGCTTTGCAAAGGCAGATGTGCAGCTGCTACAGAGTTCTGCAGTTTTTTGCAGTGCTGAGACTGTGGTGGTTATTGGAACTGTGCTCTCCTCCTGGCTGTGACTGATGCTGTCAACCTTTTGCAGGTGGGGGACATCGTGTCTGTCATCGACATGCCACCAAAGGAGCTGACCTCATGGTGGAGAGGAAAACATGGGTTCCAGGTAGGCATCAGCACAGCCATGGCAGTGGGACTGGAACACAAGCAGGAACCTCAGTGCTGTGGTCTTGGAGCTGCTATGCCTGCTCGGGGTGGCTCAGGGGACCAGCAGGGTGTCCCTGCCTTGGTGTCAGGGGACTCCCCTTCTCTCTGGGCTGGGGCTGGAGCAGACACAGGGTCTCCACTGGAAGTTTCCTTCCTCCCTCACCACGGGAAGGAGGGCTGGCTGTGGCCTGTGATGGACAGCTGGCCTGATGGCAGTGGAAGCTTGTGCTGCACCCCCTCCAAGGCAGCTGACACTGTTACTCACATCATCCCCTTCTCCCCAGTAGCTGAAACCAGATCAGGCAGAACATAGAGTATTTGGAGAATTCCAGCTGATGAAACAGTGTTGCTGACTTAGACAAGCCACCCATCCATGTCTGTGTTTACTGTGTGATGTCAATGTTGCTGGTCCCTGTAAACGTCACATCCCAGAGATGGAGACTGAATTTTCAAAAGGTCCTAAGCATACCTGGGGATTAGGTACCAAACCTTGTGTGTTGAAATGGCACTGTCCTTCCAAGGAGTTTTTAATTCTTTGGATTTTACCATTAGGAAATGTAAAAGCTTTAAAAGTCTCTTTTAACCATGCAAACCCCAGGGGCACTGAGGGTTGGGGGGACTGACTTGTGGCATCTCATATTTCAGCTGCTTTCAGCCACAGGGATTGCCATCTGCAGCTGCTGTCTGTGAGTGGGTGGGATGAGGAGTTTGCTCAGCAGAGGCTCAGGATTGATCAGACACTTGTGTAATTTGGCATGGAAAGTCTTCTCAAGGCTCCTCAGGTTTTCACTGACAGACCTTTCTGTGCCAGACCCAGGCTGTGGCCTGGCTGTTGTCAATGCCCAGTGGTTAGATCTCCCAAACTCAGCTGGATGCAGTGTAGTTACACCATCCTAGTGCTGTCTGCTCAGCCAGGCCATGTGAGACACAGCTTGTGTTGGTTTTGTGTCAGGTGTGGGAGTTCAGGTGACATCTAATTTTTAAAATCAGAGCAGCATGGAGATAGACTACCTGCTCTGAAGTTTCATTTCTTTCTAGAGTCAACACACTGGTACTTGAACAAACTTCTGCTTCTGAACTGTGTTGTGGCTTTTTTCTAGTCTTAGAAGCCTTAAAGTTGAATATGCTGTACTGTCATGGAATTGTAGAAGGGCTTGGGGTGGAAGGGACCTCAGACATCAGTTCCAACCCTCAATCAATTAAATGCTGTAATCCTGCTTGGAATGATCAACCTATGCCATGATTAACTTCCAAGTGAATCAATAAAGCAAAACAAGGCTACTCTGTGGTCTGTGCCTGAGGGTGGACACTTTGCACAGGCTTTGGAAAGCCTGTGTGGGATGTAGATCCCATTATTCAGTGTGGGCTCCCTTCTTGCCCTCAGGCTGGCTGACAGTGGGGCCAGGTCGGGAGAACAGCACTGCTGATTAAAGGCACAGAAGCAAGGCAACCCTTCTGCAGTTTGTCACAGCTTTGTGCCTCTCAGATCACAGTGATCCTGTTGTGCTTTCCCAGCATAAAAATATGGTGATGGGCAAACTGCCTGAAAAGAGGGTTTTCTGTGTCCCTGCAGAGTCAGGCTCCTGACACAACAGATATGAGCAGCTGCAGAAGTACAGCACCATATTCTGGCTTAACAGAAAATTAGGGGTGGAATAATCTTGTGCCCTTAACGACAAGCAAGAGTGGTCACAGTGTGATCAGGTGACAGCCACACACACCATGGAGACGGAGCTCTGTGTTCCCGCAGCTCCAGGAGCTGTGTTTGCTCAAAGTCTTAACCTGTGTGTTGAGTTTGAGACTCATGAGCTCTAAATGTACAGAAAATGTACATTTCCTGATGGAATGAAGTCTTTTGATGATACAAGCAGTAAGAATTCAGAGAAAGGAAATTTATCTCTGGTGTTGCTACACCAGACCTAGGGATGAGTTACAGGCAGAAGTGCTCTTGATGGATGCTCAAAAAGAGTGTGTAGGTGAAGGATTTTGTTACAGCAAGAGGTGTAGGCACAGATGAAGCCATGCAGCCTCTAAAGAATTTGTTAGAGGCAAGTAGTTCTGTTCCTGTTTGGGAACATTACACTGATAGCAATCTGTTGATCCAGTCATTTGAATTAATAAAATAAATCAACAGAGCCCCTCTTGCCAGATAGTTGTGATTCTGAGAGCAGATAAAAGGAGGAAGTCCTGCCACCAAATGTTTGGAGAGCTTGTCCTGTTATTTCTCGGGTTTTTACTTCATCTTAGGGAAGGAGCAGGGTTTTATCAACCAACCACAGCTTGAAATTTCATCTTCCCCAACAAACAGGGACAAAATTTCTTGTTTCACTGAAAAGGGAAAGAATATTTCTTGACTTAAAGGAACTCCTCTGTTTTTGTGCATTTGAAGCACCTGTGAATTGTGTGTGCCCAGGCAGAAGTGCCTTCACTCCTGTCTGTCCTGCATCCCTTGGGATAATGGGAGGGCTGTGGTGAGGAGCTGGAGGCAGCTCTGCAGATGTGAGCCAAAAACTAGCTCTGACAGGCTGCAAGCACCTGCAGCTTGGATTCAGCATGGAAATCAGTGTTCCTGCCAGCCAGAGCTGTCCTTCAGGGATGACTCACTGGGTTTGTATCCATCACACTTCCCTGGCACTGTGCCTGCGCTCTCTGCATACCTGAGCTCACGACTGCATTGCAACACACCTAATCCTGTGTGAACAAAACAACCCACGAGGCTTCTTAGCATTTGCTCTGCCTAAAGTAAAATGATTTTTAAGACATTTTTCCTCAAGCTTTTTTCTCTTCCAATGCCCTCAGTGTGAGTCAGTGCTTTCTCTGTAAGATTGTTACTTAAATTACAGCCACCTCCACATTAACAGCCTTCAGCCCTCTTTGTTCTGCTCTGCTTTTGCTCCATGCTTTGTCTTTTCAATCAGTAGCTCTGTGTCAGGGATCTGAGTCACTGGGGACAGGCTCTTGTTTGATGCCTAACTGCCTTTGGTTGTCCTGAATTATTCTGGTTTTTGGGAGTAGTTTCCTGAGGTGGAGAGCTGCCCCACAATCTGCACTGCTGAAGAGGTGACAAAACCAGGGTGTGCAGCCGGGGTGGGGGGGTGACTGGGCTGATTTTAATCACACTGTGATTGCAGCAGCTTCAACTGGTTGTGAGACTGCAGTCCCAGTCCCACAGAAGCCCAGGATGGTTTGCGTTGGGACGGATCCTTAGGGATCATCCAGTCCCACCCCTCCCATGGGCAGGGACACCTTCCACTATCTAAGCCCCAATCAACATGGCCTTGGACACTGCCAGGGATCCAGGGGCAGCCACAGCTTCTCTGGGCACCTGTGCCAGGGCCTGCCCACCCTCACAGGAAAGAAGTTATTTCCAATATCCAATCTAAATCCCATCTAACCCTGCCCTCCGGCAGTGGGAAGCCATTCCCTGGGTCCTGTCCATCCGTCCCTTGTCCAAAGTCCCTCTCCAGCTCTCTGGTTTCCCAAAGTGCTGCTGGCACACCAGTCAGGAATGGATAATCAACAAGTACCATCCCACACAGACATTTTTTTGTGAATAAAGAAATCAAAATAGTTTTATGGCCCAGGTGTTCAACTCTCTTTAACAGGAGCTCAGGATAAGAGGAGTAATAATCCTGTTCCTCCTGTTAGTAGTACCCTAAAGTGGAAGAGCATCTCAGCAGGGGCTCCTTTGGGAATGAGGTGAGGGTGTCCTGATCTGTGTGTAGTGACTTGGCAAAGACTCCGTGAAAATTCTGCTCAGGAAGGCCAAATAGGCCATAAAAAGTTGCAGATTCCCTGTCAGGTTTTGTTAGACTGTCATCAGATTTAGAAGGAAAAGAGAAAACTTTTTGACTAAAATTGAGTCCACACTTTAGATTATGTCAAACCCAAAAAAACCCAATCCAAATGTCTCAATGTTTCATTTGCCATTTACATTGCAGGTACTTCCTCATTTGTTTGCATTCCCTCCCCATACTGAAAATTATCATTGTTACTCTGACTTTTCCCCTTAAAGCCTCTTATGTCCTCCAGTTTTAGCAGCCACTGTCACAGAAGTGAAAAGATAAAGCCATAGTAGGTGTTGCAGAAGAGTTCTCTGCACCAGCAGCCTGTACCTTCCTCCTCCTCTGCTGAAGGTCTGTAGTGATATATTTAACCTTTAGATGACCTTGCATTTATCTAAATATATACTACCCTGGCTATTAATTTTCCTATGTTGCCAAATCCTTTAATCCTGGCTCAAGCTCTAATAGTGCCTTGCTACATTTGTTGAGATTAACTGTTGGACTAAACTCATTTATTTATACAAAATCATGGAAAACTTCCCATGGGAGGAGAAGTAGCATCTTCTGAGTGGATGGGAATGAGGCACAGGTTGTGGATTATAATCCTGATGAGAACTTTCTGGGGATCTTGCACAAAAAGTTAGGATAAGTAAGTCTGAAAATGTAGTTAATTTCTAAGCAGTGAGTTAACATCAGGGAGCCAGCACAATTCTTTGCCCGTAAAAAATCCATTGTAATGATTGGTGTGAACATGGCAGAAGTGATACATGGACAGCAGGTAGAATGTTTGATTTGGGAAAGTTCTGGGATATCTGGAAGCAGTGACATCACCATCCAGAGTCTTTCATTTCTGAATTCCTGGTTAGTGTGTTGTACAGTACATCCAGAAACAGGAGAAATACTGTGTTAACAGTCAAAGGCAAATGAGTTTTGATTTCATGTCCAGCATTTGATTAAGTGTTCAACAGTGTCGGATCTGGGGTTGGGTTTAGATCCAGATTTAGATGAATAATAGAAGGTTGGGGTCCCAGGACTTCAGGTTTCTTTACACAGACAGTGTGGGCAATTACTGATAATGGAAGAAGCTTCATCACTCCAGCTGTGGAATTTCCCAGATGATGTCTGTGTGGTGGGTTGAGACTTCTCCTGGGTCTGTGTTTATTTCCTAATTTAAAAATTGCCTCCTGTATCTGACATGGGATATGTCCATCAGAGACTGTCAGCTACAGTGAAGTGTTAAAGTTCAGCCTGGGGGAGAGGAGGGGAGGGGAGGAGGAGAGAGTATTGTGTGGAGACCTCAGAGCACCTTCCAGTGTCTGGGCAGGCTACAGGGAAGGTGGAGAGGGACTTTGCATCAGGAACTGATGTGACTGGACAAGGGGGAATGGTTCAAAATGAAAAATGGGAAATTTAGGTTGTATATAAGGAGGAAATTCCTCCCTGTGAGGGTGATGAGGCCCTGGCACAGGGTGCCCAGAGAAGCTGTGGCTGCCCCTGGATCCCTGGCAGTGTCCAAGGTCAGGTTGGATGGGGCTTGGAGCAACCTGGGACAGTGGAAGGTGTCCCTGCCCTTGGCAAGGGACTGGATGATCCCTGAAGTTTCTTCCAACTCAACTCGTCCTGGGATTCCATGATGTAAAACCATGAAGTGTATTTTGTTTAAACACCAGCACTTCAGTGTCCGTGCTACTCAGCCTGTTCCTTGGCATCTCCCAACAGAGCAGTTCCCTGAGCCATGAGCTGCCTGAGGAAGGGCCTCTGGATGTGATGCTGCTGTTCATGCTCATTTTCTCTTGTTAATTGGCACATTTCTGTCTATAAACTGCACAAAAATCCCCACGGTGTTCCATACCTCCAGGATACCATGTCTTTGCAGACCTGGCACACCCAGCCAAGGGAGTGGATGGTGCAGCCACATTTTGTGTTGGGTTTTGGGTGGGTTCTGTGAGTCTCTTGTGATGCTCAGGCCAGTGCCAGTTACAGGGAACCCCAGCTCAGAGCCCAGGTGATGCTGGCCCAGAGTGCTGCTCCTACAGGCTGTGCCCTGAGCTCAGAGTCCTAACAACAATCGTATTTCAGGTCTGTGGTGTTGTGTGATGGGTGACAGCTTGTCCCTGTGGTTAGGCAGAACATTGCCCTGCTGGATGTTGGGAGTATGGGAAGAGGAAGGTGTGTGCTCTAATAACTGTTGCTTCCTCCTTTGGGGAATTTGGAATGACTTCACTCTGGACACCCTACACATGACACTGCCACGATACTGGTGGGAGGTTGGTGGGTGAAAATCACCTTGGAGTAGGAAGGAGATCAATCTTTTTCCATGGAGACAAAAGGGAGTTGTGTGAGATGAATTAATAGAGGAGAGACTGTCTGCCAGGCTTGGTGCTGACTGTCCCTGTGCCTCCAGAGGATGTCATGGATGTGCCAACATGACTGGCACAGTCCTGGCTCAGTTCTGTTCAGATGAGCTTGGGGCCCATCCTCTGGCTCTTTCCCTCATGTTCCTGTGGTGTTTGAGCAGACTTGGTGCTTCCAGCTGTCCCAGTCACAGGCCTGACAGCAGGACAGAGAAAAGGTGGGGAAAGATGAACCATGGATTAAAGTTATCAAAGGTCTGCTCTGATGTGACTTTCACCTGGGATGAGAGTAAGAAGAGAGATGCTGGGAAATAAGAGAGAAGGTGGGGATGTAGGGAAGTGCCAAATTCCTCTCTGGTCACAGCTTAGTCTGAATCTTTGAACAGGGAAAGGGAAATAATTTCACTTATCCCCAGATACAGCAGCCCCTCTTGAGTGGCATGGGAATGTCTGCAGGCACATCCTACTCCAAGAAAACATTAGGATCCTTCCCATAGCCTTTAACTCTTAGGCTGGTTTAGAGAGACTCTCCAGCATTTCTGCCTTTGAGGGGCTGCAGGGAGAAATGCTGAGTTAAAGGTCAGTGCAGGGACACTGCAAATTAGCATTTAAAGTTAATCACTCCAGGACCTTGCAGTGCTTTGGCTCTCAGATTGTTCTCTCTCAGGGTGCTGGCAGCAAAGCAGAACCTGCAGTTGTCAATGACTGCTGGTCATTTGATGCTGGATAATGTCAGGGAAGGGGAGTTGAGGGGAGATGTTGGTTGAACAGCTCAGATCATAACACTCCATTTCCTCTTTCTGTTTTACTCCAGGTTGGATTCTTTCCCAGTGAGTGTGTTGAACTCATCAACGACAAAGTCCCTCAGTCCGTGACCAATTCGGTGCCAAAACCAGGTGAGTAAATCAGCTTTTTTTGATCCAGTGAACTGGACTGGAGTTCTCTTTGTGTGTTCTGTGTTTAATACCTCCTTCACATATGTCATGAATGTTGATCATCCCCTGCACATCCTCATACCCCTCTCTGTGTGTTGATCACCCACATGTTGCCCCTCTCTGGGGAGTTCCCACTGTTGAATGTCTTTCACCTCCTGTACAGACTTGTATCAATGTCCGCCTCCTGCCTGACTTGAAGGATTTAAGCCTGTCAGAATTTCAAGATACTTTGAGCAGTCTGTAATGACAGATTCCATGAAACATCCCAGTTCTGGGTGATCAAGGGAGTGTTGCATGTCAGGATTTTTTATCTAGAACATAGATGAGCAGGAGTGTTTGTGCTGATCAGATGGAATGGATCACCTTGGTACTGGAAGGTTCTTTCTGCTTGAGGATAAATGGAGGAAGCTGAATGTAACAGAATTGGAATGCTGGTTGCTTGTGCTCTGGATGTGTGGCTCCATCTGCTTCCTCCTACCTTCTGGACATCTCTGTATTGTAGGAAAAAGAGGCAAATTAATCCAAAGTTCTGCTGAAGGAAGGAATAATAAATAGAGAATGGGGTTTTGGATCTGATTCTACTGTCAACCTTCCCATCCTTTCAGTGTGTTCTGGAAGTGATTGGCATTAGGTGTGCTGGCACAACTGAGATCTCTGTAAAATTTACTGGTGGGGAAGCTGAAATTAAAAAAAAATATCTCTATATTCATATAGGTAAAGATATTTCTATATATCTTTAATATCGAGAAGTTTGAATGTGCTGTTCTTTCTTAAAATGTTAAGCAGCTGGGAAGTAGAGTTGGTATTGAACTGGTGTTCTTCTCATCCCTCTTCTCTATTTTATGATGTTCCTTATCTTGGCAGATTGCTGACTTGATACTTTTAAGCAAATAGATGCATTTCAAAAGCTTGACTTTTACCAAGGGAAATAACAGCATTTTATCAGTTCAGAGCTCTGAAGTTTGGTGGAAAGTCATGGATAGCCTAAGCTGTGAGTGCTCCACAGTGATCTGGGTGCTTTGGAGAGCTGGCAGGTTGGGGCAGGGGTGTCCTCAGCCATTGGCACTGCCAGCCTCTGACATTCCTGGGAATGGGCATTTGGAATCCAAGGCACAGAGATGGGCATTCCCAGGATCCAGGACCTGCCTGTGCCCAGTCACTGCTCCATCAGCTAAAACAGGAAAGGCAACTTTCAGCCTAAACACAAGCAAATGTTTATTGTTAAAAGTGACTCAGCCAGTTCAGTGTGCTGAGCTGCTGGGGAGCAGTGTCTCTGCTTTAGGGGGAGATAATGGAGCAGAATGGATGAATAGATTCTGTTTGACTTCAACAACACACTGGGGGGTGGATTTCCCCCTTCAGCCCTGGGAAATGTTTGGTATGAAGTTGGCACCACAAGCCCACATCCCATGAGGAGTAGTAAGTTGGAAGATACTGCCAATCACAAGGGTGTCCTCTGACCTTGCCTGATGGTTGTTCCATGGGTACATTGAAAGGCTCCTCTAGGAGAGCTCTAACGAGCTTCGAGCTTCGCGATGTAAGGAATGGTGCAGCTGATTCTGTCATCCTGCTCCTCCTCTGCACACAGAATTCCTGATGCCACTCCTTGGGTGCATTCTTTGTGCACCTTGGGAAGTGACATCACTTGAGTGATGTTGGCAGGAGTCTGGAATTCCTTCCTTGGATGCTGCAAAAGCTGATGGGAGAGGAGTCAGGGAGGAGGTTCCTGTAGTTAGGGAATGTTGGATGTAGTGCTGGAGGACTCCAGGAACTCTTTGGCTGGATGAAGATTGCTGTGTGAGATGGCTGAGAGGAGGAAGGCAGGAAGGAGTTCCAGTTCCAGGTGTGCCAGCACAGCCCAGGGAGGTGGCATGGGGCAGGATTGAGGTGCCGGAGCGCCCTGGGTGCTGCCAAACAGGAAACTGGATCTTCCCAAGGACACCCTGCAGAGCTGGCTGGGAATGGCATTGCTGAGATAATGCACTTTCCTCACCCATATTCCTGCATTTTGTGTTTTCTTATCCATGCCTTATGCACACAGGGTATTTCTCATGCACTTAAATACCCACATAAATTATTTTTCTCCCTGTACCTGTATTTAAAACATCAGTTTAGCTGACCCAAGGAAAAGAGACTTTCCTAAAAATCTTACTTGGAGCAGTTGTCCTCACTTGACATTAGCAGGGTATTTCATCTTGAATTAATGTGAAGTTTTAGATTTGGCCTTGATGAGCTGCACATATCAACAGGCCAACTTTGATTTCGTTAATCAAAATATGATGTGTGGAGCATCCAGGACATTGTGTATGTGCAGAGCAAAGCTCTTTGCCACGAAGGAATTTCCAAACAGAGAACTCCTCGTGCTGCTTAATTGTCCCTGGATCTGGCTGGGCTGAGGAAGCTAATGAAAAGCAGATGGAAAGCAGGGAACTTCCTACCCTGGGTTTCTATTATGATTTATAATTAGAGGGTTTGATGTGCACAAAGGGATGGGGACAGCATTTAATGGAGCCATAAAATATTGCAGTGGTCTCTAATGCAGGGCAGTGACTGCAGTTCCAGGGAGATGAACCACAGGGAAGGGCAGAGCAGGGGTGGGATTGAGGGCAAACTCTGCTTTTGGAAACAATATTTTCATGGATTGTGGCAGGACGTGCTTTGTACCAGCAGTGATGGAGCCAGGGCCTGGGATAAGTGATGGAAAATGAGCCATACAGAAAAACTGGCCTTTTTATTCAGTTCTGAACAGTCAGACTCATATGAAAGAATACCAGTTTTGCCCCAGGTCACCTCTCAAATATATTTGACAATTAAGTTTGGAGTCAGGAGAGGAAAGGTACCTGTTGAGAGGTATTTTCCCTCCTGTGTTGGACGAAGCCTGTGCCCTCTTTTTTCATCTTCACTCCTGTAAGAAAATGCGCTTTTTTTTCCCAGTTGGTATGCAAATGCTTTCCTGACTGTTTCTATTTATGCAAAAAACCCTGTGAAGATCTAGGAAGGTTCTGTAGGCCCATCAAATCCCACATTTCTTGAGCACTTCCCTTTTCTCTAAATTCTCCCAGTTTTCTTAGTGAGATACAATACACTAATGATAATTTTTTAGCCTAAAATATTATATTGGATTGATATCTACTATTTCATAGTTAATATTATCAATTTAGCTGAATTTCGGTGTCAGAATAGATGGAATCAGCTCATATTCATGAGCATTTTTAGAGATCCAGGATAAAGGCTGCATTTGAATTTCAGATATTCAGAGAGAAGTGAATCTTTTAAATACTCAGTGCTGCTCAGAAGGAAAAGTGTGAATAGCTGCTCTGGATTTTCCTTTTAAGTGAACATTTGTGAATTGCCTGAACTTTGTGGCTGTGTTGACTCTTCTCATCCCCCTCTGTCCATCTTTTTTTGAGAACAGTCTGTTTATGTCCGTGTGTGTTCATGTTGTCCCCATTCCTCAGTCACAGTCAGTGTCTCAGCTCTCTCTTTCAGTTCCTTTCTTCCTCAGAATTCTGGATATTCGTAGTTTAGCAGTATTTTAACCCACATCTCACACCTTACTTCATACCTGCAGTTTGTTTTTGTCTTTTCCTAACAAGCAGCATCTTCCTGTGACCCAGCTTCACTGCAGTGGCCTTGGCAGGGTCGTTTTGGGGAAGGTTTTAAACTTAGTCTTTGCTGGGGAGCAGCTGCTTTCAGTGGAGAAACACAGAATTAAGCTGCAGTTTGCAGGGTGGCAGTTAGAGCTGAAGAGAAGAAATGGGGGATAAGAAGGTAATATTTCACTTTTTTTTCCTCCCCCAAAATAAGCATTTTTAAAGCCTTAGGGATCATTCTCACAAAGAATGTATAACCCAGCAGTTCTGCCCAACTTTATGGAGGAGTTTTCAACTTCCCATCTCATCAATTTAATTTATGTTTGAGAGGTGAAGTACTCTTATGAGACACAACATTAAAAGGTCCCCTGTAAGTATTACAGGCTGTTGTGAATGACTAATTTTCTTTTTAAAGCATCAATAACAGATTGATCTGGGTCAGCACACCTGATACAAATCACAGAATCACCAGGTTGGAAGAGACCTTCGAGATCATCGAGTCCAACCCGTTCCCTGACACCTCAGCTAAACCATGGCACCCAGTGCCACATCCAGTCTTCTTTTAAACACATCCAGGGATGGTGACTACACCATCTCCCCAGGCAGACCATTCCAGAACTTTATCACTCTTTCCGTGAGAAACTTTTTCCTAATGTCTAACCTATATTTCCCTTGATGCAGCTTCAGACTGTGCCCTCTTGTTCTGTCAATTGCTGCAAATAATCCACTGAATTTCAGGAATATTGAAATTTAGCTCTGGATCAGGCAACAGGCTCTGACTAGACCTCCTGCAGGCTCTGGTCAGTGCTGGAGAAATAAATTTTAACTGCAAAAATGCAAATTGAGACACATTCACTGAGCTGTTGTAATCACAACAAGGCCATGCCTGATTTGAAACAGGCTCATTTCTAATCCCTGGATAAAAAAGATTGTGGTCAATTTTTTTTTAATAAAAATCAGCAAGAAGAAAGTGCAGATAGAGCTTAAATTCTGCAGATGCCCAAGCTGAGCAGCCATTTGACACTGGTAAGAGCATCATGTCTTAATTAGCGCTTTTATAAAGAAAACAGGGGAAGTGAAAGTGTACATAATTAGTACCAGTCTTGTTAATCTGAAGTAAACAAAGCAGTTGTTTGGTGTTCATGCTACTGTCTCATTAAAGCTGAATTAAATGGAAATGTGCTGAGCCAAGGCAGGTTTCCATTTGCAGGGGGAAGCAGAGAGAGGATGAGCACCCAAAGCTGCCCAGCTCAAGCTGCTGGTAAGACAGGAACTCTTCCAGCCCAGCCAGGCCTCAGGACCAAACTCCTGCAGGGAATCTTGATCCCTGGGACACAGGGATTCAGGAGGAAAGGCCAGCAGTGGGTGTGTGGAAACTCGCTTCAGGAGAGTCCATTTCCATGGCTGTGGGAGGTGCTCAGGAATTTCCCCAGGCTATGAAAGCCACCAGGGCTCAGGCAGCAGAGACACCAGCAGCTCCCTGCCTCATGCTGCTCGTGGAATCATTAGGCTGGAAAAGCCCCAGCATTCCTCAGCACTGCCACATTCACCTCCAGACCTGTCCCCGAGTGCCACATCACACAATTTTCCCAGACTCTTCCATCCAGAATGCAAGTGTGGAGCTGGGGCTGAGCTGGGCCTGCCTCCTCTGCAGTTCATGATTTTCAGGAAGAACACAGCAGCAAAACACAACTCTGAGACAGTTACGCTGCTTTTTCCACAGAGTGAAGACTAAGAACAGCTTCTGCTTTAGTACCAGTAGAAATGAAGGAAAATTCAGTATATAACAAAATTCAATATATAACAAACCCTGTGCTTTTTGGCAGGACAGGGATGCACCTTGTGCTGAAAGGTCAAACATGCAAAATGTTGGGGTGTTTTTTGAGCTGAGACACAGGGTGGGAATTCCTGGATCCCCTGAATTTTCCAAGTGTTTAGCACTAAAGAACTTGAAGGATTGGGTGTGTCGTATTGTGCTATTCATAACCTAGCTGAGCTTTGTGTGAAATGAGCCCATTTTCAGTGGAAGCATATTTTAACCAGCTGCTTTTTATTCTTGTTTTGCTTTTTTCCTTTTTTTTTTTATTTCTCCCTTCCCAGTCTCCCCTGCCTATGGAGCCCGTCCAGCGTCCTGGAGCTACTTCCCTCCTTGTATGTCTTCATTTATTCCTTTGTCCTTCTTTCATTCTTGCCTTCTTTCTCTGTCTCCTTTTTCTTTCCTTCTTCTTCTGTACATGCAGGTCAGTAGCACTGATGCCCTGAAGGATATTTAGGGGAAACCAAAACAAACCTTTGTTCCAAGGTGCTTTTTTAAAAGATATTTGGACATAAAATAATACAGCAAGGAAAGAAGAAAACTGGTTATAGTTCTTTTCTGGGAGTGATAGAATAATTTTGAATCCATGAAAAGATTGAAAATATTAGAAAGAAAGAAATTAAGTGCCAGATGACCAAGTATGAATGTCAGTGTGAAAGAATGAGAAGATAAAAATGGGTGATGAGGATGAATTAAACATAGTTCTTGAAGTTTGTTAGAACATGACAACTTTCAGAAGCCAATTTTTTTTTTTTTTTTTTTTGTAATGAGGGAATGGTGTTTGTGCTTAACATCTGACAATGCCCAAAGTGAACTAATATATTACAGAGTCCTGCTTCACATTGTCATGGTCTTTTTTAGATCCTGCTAGTGCTGGTCTAAACCTCACAGCAATAACCTGGTGTCAGTAAAACCTGGGATTGGTTGATTTATCATTTTTACAGCAAATGCCTCACTTGCACAAATCAGCTCCCCCTGGGATGTTGTTTGGATTCCCTAAGTCAGTCTGAAAACTGGATATGCAAATACTGTAAAGAGATAATTATAAAATATCTAAAATTCATGTAAACATACACAGATATATCCTTTACCCACACGCCCACTGCCAGCCTGCTGGCACAGACTGTGCTGGTGGCCCTGTAGAGTGGGGAACAGGCAGTGCTTCCTATTCCCAGGGCTCCCTCCAGGACAAGAAAACCTAGTCCTGGTTTGAAGATTTGGTTTCCTGAGCATGTGCCAACATGATCAGACCCTCCAGGCAGAAGGAATGTCCAGACTGGGAGAACAGGGTTTGTGTTTGGGATGTATCATTGAGAGTGAGGTGAAGCTTCTTCCACTGCATATATCCAAACCCACAGGAGCCAGGGAATACTGAAACTGGGATGGAGGATTTAAGAATGAGGGCAGAATTTATTGCTGTGACTGGCCATGTCCACTGATAAATAATCTGACAGAAAAATTAGGGGGAATCATAATAGTGAATCTTGTAAGATCCAGGGAGTTCCCTTTGGGAACACAAATATGGAAGAAAGATTATTCTTAATCTTTCCATTTGTATAGTCAAGTTCCTTGAATCCCTGAGCCCTTACAGAGATTCAATTCCTGCCAAGGATCAGTTAAATTCAGATAACACAGTGAGGCTTTAGCCTGTCTATTTTTTCAGGCAGGCTTTTTATTAGATTTTTAACACAAAAACAAGGAATGGCCACATTTCTGGTTATTTAATGCCAGTGGTCAGTGTTGAGTCCCCCTCCTCTCTCAGCTATGAGGAGGATTCTGACAACAGAGCAGCTCTAGTATTTCTGCTCAAAGCTATGAGGCTTATTAGTGGTTCTGCTTGTTTTTCCTGTGAAATTAATTGCTTGTGACAGCCCTGTCCCTCTGTGAGTCACGGAATTGCCACAGAGATGACAAACTTGGCTGTGGCTGCTCCTAGAGCACCACTGGAGAGCTGGGGAACCACATCCTCCCCTGGCTGAGCACTCCTGGGCTCTGGGGCTGTTTTATATTATTCCTGTGTCCCACACATCATGGCTTCCACTACCAGGAATTTAGAAATATTTGTGGTTTTTAAGTATGGGGGATTTGAGATCCTGTTCAGGTTTTGCTGGTGCAAGGGGGAAGTTCCTTTTTGGGCTCATTTAAGCACTGAAGTTCTTTTTTGGGCCTAGATAAACGAACTGAGCTCTGGACAGGGAGGCAGGGGCTGGAAGACAGTTTTGTAACTGGGATGGAGTGCCCCTGACCACAAGCCCAAAATCTTTGTGTCCCAGCCACAGCAAAGGCTGTTCCTGTGCGAGCTGTGCTGTGTTAAAAATCACTGATTTCTCCCCCAGCATTTGCCAACATAAACTGACATTTATTTTATGTAATTTTTAATACTCTTTTTACAGTGAAAACTCTGCTTAGGGTGGTCTGTGCACAGCATCCCAGAATCCCAGACTGGTATGAGTTGGAAGGGAGCCTAAAGATCATCTGCTTCCACCTGCTGCCATGGGCAGGGACTGGAATTGGGAATTGGCCTGCACACACTGTGCTCACTCCTGAGCCAGCTCCAAGCCCAGTTGTTCAGGCACCAGCACCACCCACTTCATCCCCAGCAACTCAGTTTTGCAGGGATTTGGGCGTTCACTCAGCTCAGTTCAGCTCACCTCATAGTTTCTGCTGTTCATGCTGTGAGCTCGGTGGATCACGCCCCTCCCTCTCCTGTTTGCACACAGACATTGATGGGCAAGAACAATTCAGGCCTAGAACAGCCCAGAGAAGCCCCAGCTCTGCATGCCCAGCACTGAACTCTGCATTTCTCTAGCTCTGTCTCTCTAGCTGCTGTCTATCCACATTGAATTGTTGGTCTCCTGCAGTCCCTCTAGGAGATTTTTAACTTTGTCCTCTCTCTTGGCCTCTGTCTGTCCCTGTGCCCCCCCTCTGATTATCAGATTTGGAGATGGATAGTGTAAAACCAGGCTCTGCATTTGCTACCGAGGCTCTGAACCAGTCCCACCTGAGCTCAGGTAGAGCCTGTTCTGTGCCATCACTGTGTGTCCTAACCACGTCTAACCCTGTATGTGGTAGCAATAACCACTCACTAACCCCTAGGCTTACTGGCAGAACCTAGCTGTAGTGTAATAAGTAGTGAGATAGAGAATTATTACTTTCTTTTTATATTAAAACCTGTTGGGTAGAAAAGCAAGTGCCTGGTTCTGAGAACCCACCTTCTCAGAAGCAGATTTTCTGCAAGTGATGTCCAGACCCAGTGAGCGAATCCAGATCTTAAGGTGATGCTCAGCACACCTGGGCCTTGCCTTGTACACACTCTGCAGTAGCAGCAGCCATGTGGGTGTTAATCTGTGTATCAGAAATCAGCTTCTTTTCTCCCTCCAGCTGCTGCATTTCTAAATATAAAGTGTTCTTCTTTTCCCAGGCTTTCAATTTGTGCCTCGCTAACCAAAGAATTTGCCAAACCCTCTGAGATCATGCTCTGGAGGGAAGAGCTTGCTTGAATAAGAGAGGGAAGAAATGTGGTTAAATATACAGTTTTATGGCAATGGAAACGACCCTCCTGTGTGCCCAACTGTGTTGTGTTGCCATTGCCATGACAACATGGCTGTCGCTTGTCAGAACTGGCACTAGGTGAAATTAAAGCGTTCCAGTGGAACCGAGAAGCTGAGATGTGTCCCTGGTGTATTTTATGTAATTAAACATTCGATCCTCAGTTATTGAGGGGTATTTGACAACAGACATTTCCATTTATTTGCTTTTTGTGTTAAATCATACCTGGAGTTCTGTTTCCCTGGATCTCATAAGTGCTTGGAAATAGACCGTAGGTGGGATTTTAGGAGAGGCAGAGCAGCAGTATGTGGGAGCTTTTTTCCTAGGCAGGGCTTGGCACCGTGGCAAATGGCAGAGTTCTTGCAGAGGCTTCAGACAACGTTGTCCCGTGTCCCTCTGTTTCACCCAGTCCCTTGGGATTGGGGTTGAACTGTACCTTCCTAGAGGTCATCCCAAGGTGTTCTTTGGATTAAATGAACAGGTTATTATTGGATATTTGATATCAAAGCAATGCTGATAAACACAGCCAGTCAGAGCTCCTTTGAGTCCTGCTATCCACAAAACCATGGAATCATGGAATCCCCTGAGCTGGACCCACAAGGATCATCCAGTTCCACTCCTGGCCCTGTGCAGACACCCCAACAATCCCACCTTGTGCCTGAGAGCATTGTCCAAATGCTCCTGGAGCTCCAGCACCCTCGGGGCTGTGACCATTCTGGGAAGAGAGAACCTTTTCCTGATACCCAACAGCACATTTCAGTTTATGACAGAGCCAGTGCTGGTGCAATTTGGTGACTGAAGTGCTTGGTAAGTGCCAGGCATTTCTTCTAATTGTATTTTAACTGATTGCAAATCTTGTGGTTTAGGTGTAAAGCTCTGCTTCTGCTGCAGTCCTTGTCTGGATGCCCATTGTACCTTCTCCAGTCATCAAAGAAGGATTTATTTTTAAACTAGGCTTTAGGGCTTTATTTCACTCCCATCAGAAGTGCTGAAAGCTTGCTTTAAAAAAAATATTATTTTGCTGATGGTGTGGATCTTGGATACATTAGGAGTGTATTGGCTACATTAGGAATGTGTCAACCTTCACCTTCAACAGTTGTGTTGTCTTGCTGGATTTCAGTGCAGTGTGCTCTGGAAAGTGCTTATTTACCCTGAATTGCTCCAGTAATTACCTGGTTTCAGGAGAAGGGGATTTATTGCAGGGACTGCCTAGGACTATAAGACAGTTTAGTCCTTTTAGGTCTTTAAATCTGTACTGCAGATCAGAACTGCACCAGCATTTTCCTGAGTTTTTCATTTCCTTGGAGTCTTTTTCTCTTTGCTATCCCTCCGTTGTTTTGAGTGATTCGTCTTTTGTTCCCTCCCATTTTTTGGCAGAAAGGGATGAGAGCTGTGGGCCGATCTGTGGAAGTGCTGCTAAATACAGGATTCATCTGGTCCTCTATGAAATTTGCACTGTAAAATCTGTGATTCTGCTGGAAAAGTAGGAGTTGGAGAGAACAGTGAGCCTGTGTGCCGGGAACAGACATGGCAAAAATTCTGTGTTCTCTGGGAAAGCAGGAATGGGGCGTAGGAGCATCCCAAAAGCAGCAGCAGCAGCAGCTCTGTCCTGCCTGGGATGAAGAGTTGCTCACAGCCCTCTCTGGGGGACTGGATTTGGAGAAAGTCCTGCTGTGCTTCAGCCAGCCAGGCAGCACCACGTGTTGTTCTGCTTTTACAGAAGTAGTTTGGGAGAAGGAACCAGCAGGGCTCTGGATCTGGGTCTGCCCCTCCAGGGCACAGGATGCTCTTGGCATTCCATGGAAGCACAGCATTCCCAGTTGTTTGGCTGAAGCTGTGAATGATCTTCTAAATGTCCCATTTCCCTTTTGCAAGGGGGCAGGGCTTGGATATTCCTCTAGACTTGCATGAAACTCCACCTTAGGATTCTTCATAGTGTACCATGGTAAAAGTTGCAGACACACAGGATGGCAGGGAATTGCAGTTTTGGGAGTTCTTCACCAAACTGGGACAAGTAGTGGCTTTACAAGGAGCAGGTTTTAGAGTTAAAATGTGTCAAATATTCTTTCTGCACCCTCTGCCTATGGGGACATGTTTTTATTTGCTTTTTGCTTTTGCCTTTTGCCTTCAGTGGCAAATCCGAAACACTTTTCTTAAACAAAATCTCTAAACCTTGGCTAACTCCTAAGTGAGAGACGAGCAGAAATTAATTGTATTTCACAAAGTTCCTAAGGAGGCAGAGCATTAGGGAGTTAAATGTATTTCTCCTTCCTCCATAATCCTTTAATCTTTAACGGTGCAGATGTTTCTGACAATGGCAGTGAGAGCCAGGAGTGCACTTTAGCAATGCCTTAGGAGCACCCCTGGCTGTTCTTGCCCCCATACAGGAGGAGTTTTAGGTGATGTTCATGCAGTATTTGCAGTGAGAAAAATCCATGTTTCTGTGACATTTCCTGGGTGCTATGGAAACTGTCTGGGTGGTTCTCAGGAAGTTCTGAGTGAGTTGGTTGACATTTTCTTCAAGAGGCTTGGATTTGAAAGCCTGGAGTGGAAGAGCAGGATTTGGGGATGAGTGCTATGTCTGGAGGGGACAGGGGAAGCTGGGGCAGGGGCAGAGCAGCTGGAGCAGGGCAGGAGATCCATCCCTCAGAGAGAAGCTAGACTGAAACAAAAGGGACCCACAGGCTCAGGGACCCAGGAGGAGGAGGAAGGTACCCTTTGGTCCTGCTGTTTCACTCATATCTTCTTTTCTTTTTCTGCTGAACTCAAAGAGAGTTTTCTAATCTATGAAGGCCCTTCTGGAGCCCTCCCAGCCCTGACAAAGTAGATCCTGTGTCCCCTCAGAAAGTGCCATGAGTGCAAAGCCAGTGGTCCCAGGACAGTTGGTGGACACCAGCATTGTCCTGTGGGACCATCAGGTGCAGGCTGAGCCTGGGGATGCTCCAGGGACCTTCTGCCTTCTCTGAACAATCCCAGTGTGGCACAGGTGGAGATGTCAGTAAATGAGCTTCTGTGTTCAGCCCCCAGGTTTGCATTCAGGTTTTTCCCTGACATAGCTGAGTCTCCTGGAAGTATGGAAAAGATCCCACACAGATCTGGCACCAAAAAACCCATCCCTGCCCACCCTGACCCCTGTCAGGGTCCAGGCTCCTAGCCTAGGGGCCCTTTAGAAGCTTTGGGGAGCAAGGGGAGCAGCAGAGCTCTGCCAGTTGAGGAGCATCCTCTGCTCCATCCCAGCATATCCTACATCCCCACTGGGAGGCACTACTAGTGTAATTACAGGGTTGGAAATCAGCCTCGAGGCACAGGAAATGCCTGGAACACAGGTAGAGGGAAGAGCCAGATTAATTCCTGTGTTCCCTACAGTGCTGTTTCTCCTTGTGTGTGGTCACCGAGGCTTTGGAAAGGAGCTGAGCCCATAAACAGCAGCTTCAGGCATCTCACACTTTGACAGATAATTTTGTGGTGAGCCTTGACCATGTTTCCTGGGGAATTTTAATTGGAAAAGAAGAGGAACAAACATGGTGTGTTGATCTGTGCACAGTCAGTACACATCAGTTCATGAATAATTACATAGATCTGTGTTCTGTGCAGGTAAGAAAGAGCTGTGTCAATGTTTGTTATGAAAACATTCCTGGTGTTGGAGAGGCTGGATCCCCCAGAACAGGCTGAGTAGTGTGAAGCAAAGCAGTGAAACTTGGCCGAGTGCAGGGTGTTGGAGGCACCAGCGTGCTTTAATAAGGCCGCTTTCCTTTTCACTTGTTCTGTGCTGCTTTCTCACTCTGCCTGCTCTCCACTTACTCAGGTTGGTTGGGGCTGTTATTTTTAAACAAGATGGTTTTTTCCTTTCTCACAAGTTCTGTCAAAATGGGACTTAACTGTAGTCATAGTTGGCTTAGCAAAAACTCTGCAGTTATGCTAAAAGCTCTGAAATAATGGCAAGAGGGAGTTTGTTCTGCTCTGCTTTTCCTCTTCTTTTCTCCTGTATAATTCTGTAAATTAGTGTGGGAGCTAGACTGTGGCTTGGAAATACTTCAGGCAGTTTTAACCATAAATGATGGCACAAAGCTTCGATCTCTTCCTGGCCTATGGATTTATCAAGGGTCGTGCCAGTGCATAGCTCAAGTCTCCCATTAAAACTGGTCCTGGGAAGTTCACAAAGGTTAAGCAGCTACACCACCACCCCTCTGTGCAAAAAGACTTCATAAATGGAATAGTTAGAATATTGTTTTTTGCAAGCCATGACAGACCATGGCTCCATCCACCAAAAGCTCATCACCACATGGTGCCCAGAGAAGCTGGGGCTGTCTTATCCCTGGAAGTGTCCAAGGCCAGGTTGGACAGGGCTTGGAGCAACCTGGGATAGTGGGAGGTGTCCCTGCCCATGGCAGGGGTGGGACTGGAAAGGCTTTAGGGTCTCTTCCAATCCATTCTGGGATTTTATGATTCCATACTCTGTGACATGAGATACCTGGATGTCAAACCTGGTTGCTGTCAGCTTTGAATCAAATCCAGTCATTTTAAGGCATTCCATGCCATGATGTGCTGCTCTATTGTTTTGGTTTTTTTTAACACCCCACTCTGCTTTCATCTATAATTTCTCAGCAACACCCCTTATTTTTAAAGGGGTTTTTGTTTATTTGTGGGATGTGTGTGTGTTTTGGGAACAGCTGACTGCAGGATAAATCCAGCTGAGGATGAAGCAGCATTGGAAAATCCTGGCTGTCCAACTCCTAATGATGGCTTGAACCTCATTCAGTGGTTACATTTGCAAAACCAGAAAGCAGAAGAAGCTACAGGCTGCACTAATAACATTTTCTGGGTTGCTCTGCCTTCCCATTTCTTCTGTCTGAAATAATTTTTAGAGGATAGGGCCAATTTCAAGATTGAATTTGTGACAGGCACACAGGTGGACCCTTTTTTTCTGTGGTTTCAAGTGCTTGAGCTTCTTAGCTGGGTTTAAAAGATATTGTGTGCCTCCTCTGCTCCATGGCAAGCAGACAAACTCCTCAGGAGTGGGGAATGCATCTCTTTCACTTGCTTAATTTAAAAAAATACTTAAAATTGTCTGTCAAAAGAAATTAGAACAGAAAAATGAGACTCATGTAATTATTTTATCATTTCCAATCAAATATTCAGAACCAGCAAAAGACATGGCAGTGCTGTTCAGTGCAGTGGAGAGCAGAGACCCCTGTGCAGGTGCAGAAGGTCCCAGGTGCAGAGGAGTCACATCTTGGTTGCTCAGGTTTCATTCCTAAAAGAAAGGCAGTTTCTAAGAAGGATTAAAGATTTTCCTTTACAGGAAACAAAGTGCAGCTGGGGGAAAGGTGTGTCATTGTACACCAGGTAGTAAAATACCTCCTCAGAGCAGTAATTCGAAAGGTAAAACCCAAGCCTGAAGCTGAGGCAGCTCTGTGTTATTGAAGATACAGCTGTTACATTCCTGTGCATTTTGCTCTGATCAGCAAAAATAGGACTGGGCAACTCCTGGCCTTAGTTTGAAACTGGGCACCAGCCAAGTGTGTGAATGGGGGGGTCACCAGCCTGGAAGGAGTATTCCTAGCCAAGCCTGGCCTACAGTAAAAAGAAAAAAAATTATATAGGGAGCATACAACACATCCTGGCAGCTTTTGGCAGCTCAGTGGAGTAGGAGAGGTAGGACTTCTTTGCTCAGAAGTCCTAGATACTGCTTGGAATTGTATGTGCATTTTGCATGTTAATTTGGAATAGCATTGCTTCTGCTGTATTCATCTGTGTTGGGATTTTCCCAGCTTTGATCAATAGGTTTGATAAGAAGAACGTTCCCAGAATGGTGAGTTGGTACTAGGGAGAAGGGTTTGTACTTGGAATTATTCAGAGAGAAGTGGATTTAGGGGTCGTGCTTGGCTGCTGAGGTAAACCCTGGCGTGATAGTGTGCTCATTGTCCAGGTCAAGCAAGTCCAGCAGTGAATACCAAGTGTACAGAGAAGCTGGAGAACAGGATTATGGGGAGATGTGAGTCAGCAAACGATTTTGAAAATAGCACAGAGGAGAAAGCATGAGAAGAAAATGAGTTTTTTCCTCCTGCTTATCAAGATATCTGCAGATAGAGAGGCAAATTCCTCCTTAATCCTTCTGACCCTGAGGTTGCCCACCTTTAGCTGGCAAGCCCACATTTTAAAGTGGGTGACAGCAATTACTGGGATTGATGAACTGATGTTATGGGGGAGCTTAAGGTCAAACAGCACAACAGCAGAATTTATCCCACAAACCTGCAGTAAATGCAGGTAAGGTCACAGCTTCACTGGCACTAGGAAAAGCTTGGCTGAGGCTTTCTGCCCTCCTGGCTCTTCTTCCTGCTCCAGGTGCTGGCCAAGGCTGGGCAGGGATGGCAGTGCTGGAGTCAGGTCAAGTCCCAGGGTCTCTGTGCTCTGCCCTGGGCTAGAGCCTGGCTGGAACTGGGTCACTGGGAAATGGTGGGCTTTGCTTTCAAACAGCAGAACTCCTGGAGAGTTTTTAATGAGAGTTTTTAATTGGGTTTGTTTACAGTGATCTGATCACTGATTCAGTTCAAAGCGAACTAGCCCCTCAGACTGGGAGGGGGCATTGTTCCTGTGATTACATTATCACGGACACGGTGGGTGTGAGGTGTGGTCCCTGGGGCTGTGGGCCCAGCCTGTGTTCCATCTGCAAGTTGAGAGTGCTTCCACCAGAGCACTCAGGCCTGCCCAGTGTCTCTCCCTTCCTTCTGGACATGCTGAGGCAGATGTTTAGTGTGGCCTCGGGGATTTGCAGCGGGAGCAGTGGCTGAAGGATAGGGATGGTGGCACAGATGTGCCCCTGAGCTCCGTAGTCCTGGTGGGATTGGGCTGTGGCCCTCACCACAGTGTCCTCTGTAGTTTTTGTGGCATGAAGGAGCAACGAAGAATAAAGTGGATAAAGATGAGTGTAGCTTTCCTTGCCTGGGTGTTTTCCTGGATGTGCTCACAGGCTGAGGGGATGGCACTGGGCCCATCCCGATGGCGGAGGTTCCGGAGCAGCCGTGGGTTACACGGGGCAAAGCCAGCGGTCAGACCTTCACAAAATCCCAGGATGGGTCAGGCTTTCCAGACTTTTTTTTTTTCCTCACAGAGTCACCAGGTCCTGGCTCCCTGCTCCAGCAGGGCAATCCCAGAGCACAGGCAGGGCACAGGATTGTGTCTAGTGGGTTCTGGAATATCTCCTGTGAGGGACACTCCACACCCTCTGGATATTTTGTTCAGTGCTTGATCAATGCACAGGGAAGTGTCCCCTCACGTTCAGATGAAACTGCCCGTTCCTCTTGTCCTATTGCTGGGCACTAACGAGCACAGCCTGATTGATCTTCTCAGCACTCCCCTTCTAGATTTTTGTACCTGGGATTTTTTTATATTTATATTTTAGACCTTCCCCAGACGAGCAGCCGTGTTGCGCTCTCCATCCCTCCCTGCCCACCCTGCGCCCTTTGCTCGGCCCTGAGAGGGGCGGAACGAGTGACAGGAGGGTCCCGCGGCGATGCCGGCCCGGGGGCAGCGCCGGAGCGGCTGCGAGAGCCGGGGAGAGGGAGGGGGGGAGGAAGGAAGGAAGGAGGCACCTGCGGAGGAGGAGCCGGGGAGGGGCTTGGCAGAGCCGCAGAGGCTGCGAGCACCCGGCGCATCCCGCGGATTCCGGCGGAGCCGAGCGCAGCTCGGCGCGGAGCGGGCGCGGGGAACCCGGCCGGGAGTAGGGCCAGGTGAGGCAGCGATACCTCGGGTTACCCGGCCGGGGGCTCGGAGAGAGGGCCGAAGTGTCTGCGCCACTTGTTGCTTAGTAACTTGCCAGGTACTTAATGTGTGTGGGGGGGAATGAGTGGCTTTGGATGAGGATTCTTCTTTCCCGGTGGTGGTGGTGCGTCGGGAAAGAAGCTCTTGGTACATGCTTTACTTTGGATATTGGGAAGGAATTCTTCCCTGTGAGGGTGGGGAGGCCCTGGCACAGGGTGCCCAGGGAAGCTGGGGGTGCCCCTTGATCCCTGACAGTGTCCAAGGCCAGGCTGGATGGGGCTCGGAGCAGCCTGGGACAGTGGAAGGTGTCTCTGACTGTGGCAGGGGGTGGGACTGGATGGGCTTTAAAGTCCCTCCCAAGGCAAAGCATTCCATGATTTCATGGTACTTAACACCCTCTGGTTGGGCTCGGGGTGCCATGCTGTGCTGGGGTGTCCTGCCCAGGGCACTGCCTGGAGCAGAGCTGATCCTGCACGGGTGTGATGCCGTCGGGGTGCTCAGATGCCTCCCTCCCGGGGATCACGTTTTCAGTCAGGTGAAAATATACCTGGTGTCAGTAATTTCTCTCTTATCCCTGGCTTCTGGTTACAGACCTGTGCTTCTGCAGTCGGGGATTCGTGCCCTTGGGCAGGTTCCCTGGCTTGGTGACCAAATACCGATTAAATTTACATACTTACCCCTCTTCCCCTCCTTGTTATTTGTTTTACTTCCGTTTCCCTCTAACTAATCTCCGCCTTGAGGTTTCTATTCCACCTTGCTCCACGCTGGGTCCATAGTTGTAAGTTGTTTTATTGGATTTTTTCTCAGCTCATGGGTGTGTAGCAAACCGGAGCTGTTAAAGGGAGCCTCTTTCATGTCCGGGACGATTTGTGTGAGGATTCCCACCCAGATCCCAACAGAGAAAGAGTGATCCTGGGGCTGCAGGGCTGGAGTTCAGTGCCTCCCTCTCAGATTTATGCCTCCCTCCCAAAGAGGCAGCTGACGGAGGGTAATGTCTACAATTTAAATTTCAATAGGTTTTTGCATATCACTTTACCCTTTTGTCTTCTCTCCCTTCCCAGACTGGCACATTCCTAAGCATTAATATTATTGATGCTGTTGGTCAGGAGAAAGGGGCTTCCTATTAAAACTGCCAGCCCATTGTTTGCTGAAGGTCTGGGGCAGGGAATGCACACTCTGGAAAATAAAATTCCCAGGGAGAGATGTTGCTGTGATCACAGTAGACAAGTAGCCGTGGCTCATCTGTTCATATTTGTTCAGAAAACCTCCTAAAAGCCAGAGCCCATTTTAAGGACTAAATGCCCTGCAGGATCTGATTATTTGTGACAGAGAAGACAGGAGTCCTTCGCTTTCCACTCTTCCCCAGCCTCCTTTGTTCTGGGTACCACACAGGCATGATAAAAGAGGCTCATTTGAAATCAAAGCCCTGCACTGGGAAGTGAAAGGAAAGAATATAAAGCAGGCAAAACAATGCATTATCTGCATTCCTAAGTCTTAAAAAGCAGATTTAATTCACCTCAAATCCCCAAACTTTTAGGTCCAATTTTCACTTTCAGTGCAGTTTTTTACACTTTTTTAGCTGCGTAAGGAGGATGTATGTGAAAATGTAACTTTTATCCTCTTTTAGCTATTGTATCCTTCTTGTGCTGTATAAAGTGACTGTAATGTGAATGAAAATTGTGGTCATGATCTTCAGTATTCTTTTTGTTTCCACTCCAGGTGAGTGGAACCTTAACTTCCAAAGGCAGAATCATCTCGGGACTTAATGCAGGAGTTAATAGTGAATATGAACAGCTCAGGAAGTCAGGGCTGTAAATAGAAGAACCAGAGCAGTATCAATCTGGGAAGGGTAGGTCACTGCAGTTTGGAAGTAACTGATCTGGGCTTGCAAACATTTGCCCTCAGGCCAGTAAAAACGAGAGAGGCAGCCTTTGAGAAGGGACTGGGAGAGCAGCAGGGATGTTGCCTGTCATACTGGGAGTACCACATACCTCAGGAGAGTGTGTACCCAAGGACCGAGGCAAAGGCTGTGCCATGGGCATCAGGAGCAGCGGGGCAGTGTGCCTTGACCTGGACCGCCTCCTGTTTCCAGAGAGGTCGCTCATGCCCCTTCCCCATGGAGTCAGAAGGGTTCGTTCCTTCCCCGTGCCTTCACAAGGCTTTGCGTAAGAGCAAACACCTTCTCGCTGTGGGATCAGACTCCATCTGCCAAACTCCTCATTATTCCACTTGTGTTGTTTGTTGATTCCTGTCAGATCCTTTTGCACTGCTCGCCCCCTCCCACTGGAGCAGCCGTCACGGCAGTGCTCCCAGCCCGGCTGATCCTGCACTCGTGTCGGAGTGGCTTGGGAAGGCTCCGTGCTACCTGCCTGTGTCCAAAGCACTTGACGTGATGCAGGATCAGCTTGGGTTACTGTCAGGTTTTTGGAAGATCTCCTGCCAAGTGCTGCTGCCACTTGCAGGAATTGCATGGGCAAGGCTCAGCCAAGCTGCAGCTCCACGGGGCTGTTGAGAATTGTTTTAATCAGGGAAGGAGCTGCATGGAGCACAGCAGGGCTGTGAACTAGGCAGAGCAAAGGCACTTTGCCTTCAAGTGAGTGTGAGTTTGGGAACGGCCAATTCTTGACTTCTCTGAGGCTGTGGCTGCTAGAGCCAGAACAAAAAATGTTTGGCTTAGATTGTCCTAAAGGGAGGTTGAGGTTGTCCATTGGGCAATTCTGTCTGTATGGATAGCTAGCAGCTCCAGTCAGCTCCAGCAGGGAACGTGTGGCATTGCCATCACTGTCTCTCTGTGGATCACGTTCCTGTTGGTGATGACTGATGAGTTGGAGAAGCTTCTGGCAGAGATGGCCCTGCTCTGGTGTCACCTAATGCCAAGATGACATCTTGCCTCTTGAGTGTTTTTCCATTTCTTCCTGAGTTGCAAGTGTCTGCAGAGTTATCCAGCACAAGGCACTGGTTGTTGGTGTTCATGCTTACCCTTAATGCTGCTGCCCCAGCTGAGGTTGCAGAATTTCCTTTAACCAATGACACCCTTCATGGGCCACATCAACACAACCTTTGAGGTCGTTCTGAAATTCAGTTTCTTCTCAAACCATGCAAATTGTGTATCAGACAGACCCTCAGGTTACAGTGTCCCATTCTCTTCAGTGGGAATGGGGGTTGCACACAGGCACATTTTGGTGTCAGATCTCAAATCTTTGAGTGTGGTGTGAGCTTGGGCGTGTGAGGTCAAACAATCATAACATGCCAAAGTGAATGTGGGTAGGAGGCTGACACCTTCTCCCTGATGGGCAGATCTGGTGTTCAGTTCTGCCTATGATGGTTACCTGAGTCAGAGCAGCCTTTCTAAAGGATCCTCAGTCTCCAGGGTAGGCAAGATAAGCAAAAGGACTGCATTAAGCTCTGCTAGAACACAGAGATTTAGCTAGAATGAAAGAGAAAAAAGATATTTCAAGTGTCTCTCTGGATATTTTTCTCCTACCTCCATGTTTCCTAATTTGCTCCCCTTGTCTCCCAGTTTTGCTGCTGGCCCTGTGACCTCTTCGTGTCACCTGAGCCGCTGACCCCACTGCCACTTGTACTAAATCTCTATCAGTTTGTTTAATAACTGGTTTCCTTTGCACTACAGCCCCATCCATCATTATTTCTTCCTCCAGTTACCTGTCCCAGCCTGTCCCTGCTGCATCATCACTGGCACTCTGTTAGTCAGCACTGTTGGTTTTTTTCCAAAATACAATTTAGACTTGTTAATAGAATTAATGGATTGACCTTGCCAGCCCTTGAACCTTTGAAATCTCTCTCATGTCTCCGTTAGCCTTCAGCTACATAAATCCTGGCCGTGTACCACTGCCTTGGGGCAGGTGTGCTGTCCTTCAGGGATTAATTCAAAAAGTCCTGGGGTCTGTTTGTTCAGGAGGTCAGGTATCATCTTAGTACCATCTTAGTGCTCCCTTAGGGTCTTAGATTATGTGCAAAGATCAGTCATGTCTTAAGGCTGGAAAATAACACAGATTTCTTGGTATCAGATATGTGGTATCAGGTATGTGACAGACTTTTGCATCAGACTAACCTCGTGGTTATCATTCTTAAGCCATTACAAACACTCAAAAAATTTGGCAGGAGAGCATGGAAAAGAGGTTTTGCTGTTGTACGTTAGCTCCTGGTTCATGTCTCTGTTTTCTCATGGCCGTAAAGAAACTTTTCCAGGCAGTTAAGACTGTAGATGGTCCTCATGCATGTCACCACAGACATGTGATTTTAGTTAAATGAAAGTAGCCACCATGCTGGTAGCTTCTGGATTTGCAGTGTGCTGTGTCTGGCACAGGAGTGACCAGACCCAGATGCAGCAGAAGATGAAGGAATTGTGTAATTGTGAGTTGCCAGGCTGGTGGATCTCTAGTGCCAGATGTTCCTGTGCTGACCAAGAGGAGCCAACCTGAGCCGAGGGCTGCTGTTGGCAGGGATGGGGAATAGCTGGAGTTGTGCTGAGGTCATTGCACAGACACTGCCGAAACGATGGCTGCAGGAGCCTGGGCAGATGCAAAAGATGCAGCTTCCTTATTACCAGGCTTTGTAAATCAACAGCACCAGCTCTTGTCAATGACCTACTTTACTCTCCATATGTGTGGGGCTCTTGTGATAGCTGGAAATCTCTCCTTATCCTTGGCTGGTTCTTGTCTTAGTTAATTTGAATGTTTTTTATCAAATGACACTGAAATTAATCACCTTTAACAAATTTCTTCACTTCAGAGCCCAGCCTTAACTGATGGCAGCCTGGCACAAGAAAAATGCTGCAGCATCAGAAAATACGCATTTATTTTGCTCTTGTTTGTGGCAAACCAGTCAGTACACATTTATGAAAGTTATCAGAGGTAGAAAGATATTTTCAGACTCTCATATCTATGGTATTTTAAATTATCTCTTGAAAATCTTTATGCCTGTTGAGGGACCCCAGTATAAAGATTAGTGAGATTATTGCTGTGTTGGTTGGTCCCTCTTCAAACTCAGCATCCTGTTCAAGGACTATGGGATGGTGCTTGGTGGTGCATGGTTCCACATTCTGCTTGGGGTTTTTAGGGCTGTGTAAATGAGCTTCCAGAATAGAATGTGCTGTGGCAGGAGGGAAGGAGGAAAATGTCTTGTTGCTAAGGAACATGACAGAGAACTGGGAGATGTGACTCAGTTCTTGGCTTGGCATTACTTCTCCTCAGTTAGATGTGGATCTGCAGAGTGGGTTTTTCCAAGTGTGAGGGATGGATATTGAGTGTATTGACTGATGTTTTCAGGAGGGGTCGAGGTAACTGATGCTGTGTGGGGACCCAGCTGGCCTTGCTCTGCTCCCACCTTTTAGTGTGATCCTGAGTGTGCCGGATGAGGAGCGCAGGAAATGTGTGGCAAAAACAACCCCAGCTTCTCATCTCCTGATTCCTGGTGCTGCTCTTTTTTCAGAAGAGTCTGTTGCTTCTCCTCTCCCTGCAGCAATTTAATTTTAGAAGAGAATGGCTCTGGAGGGACTAATAGCCTAGAAAAAATTTTGCCTGGTTTGCTGTAAATCTCCCTTCAGAGAAGATGGATTTCACTTTTGTTTTATAATGCTTTTCTTTATGACATTTCCACACCTTTTTCCATCTTTGATTTTGTGCCTGCCAGTGCAGTTTGTTGATTGCTGTGGAGCTCTGCAGCCACATGTGTTGTTGCTTTGGTCTGAGCACCAAGCTCCCCTCGCAGTGGGGGCCAGCTGGGTGCTGTGACCTGTAAAATCACTGGGAATAACAGAAACAAACAGGCTGCCCATGTGCTGGGAATATGGGTCAGCAAACACCCTCCAAGATTATTCTCTTGGAGTCCAAGTTTGCTAACCCTGCATCAGAAGACGTTATTACCCTGGGAAGGGGATTTTGTCAAACCTCAAATATTAGTGCTACCAACAGGGAATGGGACAGGTGCTCTTTGTTTATGGAGCAGGGGCTTGTTTTCCCTTGGTAAAGGCTAACAGCGCTGCAGGGAACAGGCAGAGGGCTTGGGAAACAGGCAGAGAGTTTGGAGGGGTGTCCTGGAGGAAGTTACCATTGCCCTGGATGGGGCTTGGAGCCACCTGGTCTAGTGGATGCTGTCCCTGCCTGTGGCAGGAGCTTGGAACAAGATGAGCTTTAAGGTCCCTTCCAACCCAAGCCACTCTGGGATTCTGTGTTTAGAATCTGTTGCCACATCACCGTTTGCCTGGATGTCCCCTGGCCTTTGGGAAGAGGCAGGATGAGTCAGCTGGGAGATGCTGTCCTGCTGCAGGGTTGGCTGTGTTGTTCTCAAGCCTTTGTGTCACAAGGCTTTTCTTGCTGAGCAGAACAAGTCTGGGGACACAGTAAGGCTGTGTCTATTTGTTAAAAGGGTTTTTCCAGTTTGGTCTCTATGATCCAAAGCCAAGGAATCAGAAGGAGACTGCACTCTGCCATCCTACCTTTCCTTCTGTTGGCAGCACTTTGGGCAATTGTAATTAAATATTGCAGTGGTCTTGGGAAGGATTTCGTGGCCAGACGTCACTTGTAGAGTTTGGGCTGAGCCACGTGATGTCGTTGAACTGTGCTGTGAATCCCAACTAACTGCATCCCTAATGAATCCATAGGGCACAGGAGGGATCAGGACCAGGGGGAGCAGGTCGGTTCTGAGCTGTCTCACCTGGGCTGGCCCAGCTCCGCCCTAAGAGCATCAGGGGGAGCAGATTGTTCCTAATCCAGTCACGGCAGTGGCTCAGCTCAGACTCAGGCAACATTGTAGGACGCCAGGAGTGCCACCGTGGGCTGAGCTCAGAGGAAGGCTCAGAAGTCCCTCTGGGCTTCCAGGAGCGTGAGTTGTGCTGACCAAGAGCATGAAGCTGATGAAGAGCTAATGGCTGGCACAGCTCTCCTGTAAAGCTGCAGAAAGCATGTCCTGAGGGTGAACGAGCCCTGCTTTTAACGAAGTGATTGTTATTTAATAGCTTTACCACTATCAGGGGAATTTGGGGCCTCACTTGCACCACCGGTGCTGGTGGTGTAACAACAAAAGCACTGCCTGATCCATAAATGTTCCTGGGGGAGGTACTGGGCAGCTTCCCAAAGCCACAATGAACTACCTGGCACAAGGATTCCTTTTCCTTCCCCCCCTTCCCTCCCTATAAAGGCCTTGGCCAGCACAGTTATGACAGTGGAGGAGTGGGGGGGGATTTTCACGTGCTCGTAATTGACATATTTGTGCCAGCAAAACTTCAGAAGTGGTCCAGACTCAGGTGAGCTTTTTTCACTTGAGTTTCATTTGGGGTTTTTTTGCAGCCAGGCACTCTCCACTGGATGGAGAATTTCTCTTTGCTTTTTCAGGCCAGGATATTAAGCCAAATCTGCCTTTCTGAGGAAAAGCAGCCCTTGCTCCTTCTAGGAAAGTCTCTGTTTCTTGGTAAACAATGTGTTTTATAGTGGTTAAGTCTGAGGTGGAAAGTAATATGGATAAATGTTGGAATTTCTGTTTAGTTTGGTTTGGCTTTCAGTCGGTAACTTAAAGCACAGCAAACATTTGAAATTGTCTGTTAGTAATGCTGGTTCCCAAATTTATTTCTATGAACACCTGGCTGATGTGGAGACGCAAGCTGTAAGTAGATCAGCTCTATCATGTCCTTGCTTTATTAGAGGGACAGTAATGGAAGGAAAGGGTTAATTGTTTTATCCACATCTGCTTGGTCTGTAACACTTGAAGATTTGTTTCAGGTCCAAACCCTGTGCCTTGATTCCCTGGTTTTCCTACAGTCACCAATTCTGGGTGCAGAGCAGTTGTTGGTGCTGCAGCAGGAGAGCACTACTGGCTGCTGCTGTCACTGTCACCTGTGGGGCAATGAAGCTTTGCGATGGGTGTTTTGGAGCAGAAAACACGGATTCTGCAGCATTCCTGGCAGCTTTTGGCATTGGCAGTTATCCAGAGCCTGGGTGTGCTGTGCTGTATTCGCCTAAACCAGACTCCAGCAGGAATTAATCCCTTGAGATGCATTGGTGCTTTGAGGGTCAGTAATATCAGAGGGTGGGGGGATCCCACCTTTGCTGCTGCTGCAAGGAGGCAGCTCCCGCAGCTCAGGAGCAGAGCTCATTGCTCTCAGTCACCTACCTGCCTTCGTTCTCCTTAATAACCTGTCAGCAGGGAGATGACTGCTTGGATATTCTTGCTGTTCTCTTGTTCTCCTCACCCAGCAGAAGCCCAAGTGAATCACTCCTGCGTGAGTACAGCCCTCACAGCTGGGTTCAGCCTCAGAGAGGCTTGCAGGGCAGGCAGTGATCCGGGATGAACAGAGCAGGCTCTGTGTGACCAAGGAGCCGTGCAAACACTTCCACATGCTGAGGACGAGGGAATTTCTGGTGGCTGAACCTGCCCTCACAGAGTCCTTGGCTGCTGCACCACTTCTCTGTGGCAGGGAGTTTGTGGGAGTCTGCTTAATGGTGCGGAAAGCAGGACAATTATTTTAACCTGCACTGAGTGGCTTAAAACAGAGCAGATTTACTATGTTTTGAAAACTTGGTTCACTTTTCTGGTCAGTGATGCCAATACCAAGCCAATACATCTTTGGGCCGTGGAAGTGCATCCATTGCAGGTTTTTTTTCTGGTTTTAGTGCTGAGGTAACACCCAAAAGTCATTTGTTGATCTGCATTTGTAGGAGAATTTCTTCAGGACTAGAATTGGATGCATTTTTCTCCATTTAAAATCCATTTTCTAATGGACTCGTTTTTCATTAAGCAAGGGACATAGTATAAAGAGTGTGAAATCATTCAGGTGAATACACACATATTAATAATTGCAGTATTTGGCTTAGTAGGTACTCTGTTTGCCTGTTTGCCTGCTGTAAAAGCATCTGTCTCAGGTCTCTCACCTCCAGTGGTGTTACCAAGCAGCCTGAGGGTGCTAACCTTGAAAGTTCCACACTAGTCAGGGTGAGACTGTCTCCATTTATCCTTGAGCTGGGCTGATAGGAGGTGATAAATGAGCCCTTATTATGCTGTGATGATGGATACAATCAAACCTCATCCTAGCTTTGTTTGGCATGTCAGTGCAATCTGTTCCTTTGTTGTGTGCAATTAAAAAACCCCATCAAACTGCAAACACTCCTTCAGTTAAAGCCCCCACAGCCACAGTTTGTCATGCTCGAGGCTCCTGTGGTTGTTAAATAAATTTGGTTTGATTGCTGAAGATGCAGATGTTGGGTTTGGTGGGGATTTTGGGATTTCAGGTGTTCAGGTGGTGCCGAGGATCAGTTTGGTGTTGTACTGCTACAGGGGACTTTGTGCAGAAGGAGAAGTTTGCCTTCCTCACATCTGTACAAATTTGTTAAGGTCAGTGGAATCAGGTTTATTATATATATATAAATATAAATATATCAGGTTTATTATATTTATCAGTAGAGGGACCATGTCAATGTCTGGTAAAATGGAAGGAGAAATATTCAGCTGTGTGAAGGGATTAAAGCATCCTGAAGCATTGTGTGGTATAACCATGATCTTGGGACAAGGTTTTGCATGTTCCCTGGTTGAAGAACCCCCTGAGTCAATCAGTGCCTATCCATCTCTGCTTTGCTGAGTTGCAGTTTCAGAGCTGCTCTCTGTGTTTGACATTTCATTAGGCAGCAGAAGTGACACTGAAGGGATGAGCCTTTGTCTCCAGAGGTCTTTGCTGCTGTTGAAGGCGTTACTCTGCTGATATTTGATTGCAGTATGTGTGCAGTATTAATGCAGGTGGAATATATGGTTCTTGTCTTTCCTGCCTGGGATAAGAGGGAGGAGCAGGGGAGGGTGATTGCTGCTGCTGCTGCAGGAGCCTTTACAACTTCCCGAGCTGCAAAGGCTTCCCCACAAAGCACGGCCCTTTGTACCTAGCAGTTTGTTCCCTTCAGTAGAGCTCTTCTGTTGAATTAAACTGTTTTTAAATCGTTTACACAATGGCACTTTTGTTGAGGAGGTTCCGAGGGCCTCTGGAGGAACATTGACATTCCAGGGCATTGTTCTGCTCCCATTCAACCTGAGCCCAGCCTCTCCTCCCAGGGCCAGGTCACTGCTGTCACCCACTGCTCTCCTTTGCCTTGCACTGGGATTCAGCTCCTGAGCAGGTGGCTTTAGCAGAGGGACCAGAGTTGCCCCAGCACAGCCCAGAGAGACAGAGCAGAAGGTTGGAAGGCGGCTCCTAAGCCACATCCTCCTCTCTTTGGGGGCTGCTTGTGTTCATTCTGGAGAGGATAACTGCATCTCTTCAATCAGCTGCTTTAGTGACCTGTTCAGTGGGCTAGATGGTGCAGTCTCCATCGCTGGAGGTGTCCAAGGGACACCTGAATGTAGTGCTCAGTGCTCTAGGCAGAGTGACAGGGTGGGGATTTGGCACAGGTTGGATTCGATAGCCTTGGAGGGCTTTTCCAACTTCAGTGACTCTGAGAGTCTGTGGTTTTATTTTGTGATGGCTTGAGAAGGGAGATGCTGAGGCTCTGGAGTGGTGCCTGTGCAGGTGCAGTGAGGGCCAGTGAGGCCCCGTGTGCTGGGAAGGCAGGTTGGGCTCTAAGGGAGCTCCACCTGCTCGGCATCAGAGATTATAGCCAGCCCTTTGTTCTGGAGGGGCCTCAGACCAGAACAAGGGCCAGTCACAAAGCTTTATTTTTGTGTGTAGGTTACACACTGGTTTGCACAGGAGATTACCAGATTTCTCAGTTGATCGTCATTCCCTTTCCCAGAGATGAAATTGCCCCTCCCAGGTGCTGCCCATCATCAGCCCTTCTGGTGGCTCCTGCCTGAAGCTGCTCTGCAGAAAGTGTGTCTTTGTGTTAGTCCTTCCATTCCAGCTCAGTCCTGGTAACTCTGCACCAGCCAAGGCTTGGGATAAAAGCCAAGTCTTTGTTTAGTGTCAAACCTTGGAATATCTGTTCCTGTAAATAATTGATATTAATATTACTACAGTTCTTACATGCTCTGTAGAAGGACTTCTGGTCAGTGCCAGGTCTGGAATGAAGTGGTTGTTCCCTGTCTTGTGCAGTGTCAAAGAAGCACGGGAAGCTCATCACCTTCCTCCGGACATTCATGAAGTCGCGCCCAACGAAACAGAAACTGAAACAGCGGGGGATCCTCAAGGAAAGAGTGTTTGGCTGTGACCTGGGGGAGCACCTGCTCAACTCCGGCCATGACGGTAAGAAACAACCTGCTCCTGAGTTCTTCCTCTGTTGGGAATTTGTCAGGGTGATCGTGGCCATTCAGGGCTGTGCCGGAGGATGAATGTGTGACACAAATCTGTGGCTGAAAGGGAAACTGAGGCAAATGATAAGCAGACATTGTGCTTCGACGTGGGAAGCATCATGGTTTGATGTGGCAGCACTGAAGGTGGCTGCAGCTCCTGCAGATGGGTTTTCAACCTCTTCAAGTCTTCAATTAAATATTTTTTTCCGGGAATATAAGCTTTATTTGTATGTAAGTGATTAATTAACAGGCATGTTAAACCCTACATTTCTCTTAACTTGGTACCTTTGTATGATTCTAGCACCGTTTGCAGTGTAAATTATTTGTCTGTCTTTTTCTTGGATTTCACAGGATTTACAGGAATTAACTGGATATTGTGTTTCCTCACAACTGACTTTTCCTCTCCATTCAGGGTCCCTTTTCCCTCCCCATCAGCAGTTCAGGGAAGCAGAGGAGCAAACCTCTCCATTCCAAGAAAAAAATTCCACAATTGTTACCACTCTTCCTGGAATGAACTTCAGTTTCATGGGCTCTTTCCTGCCTTTTCCCTGTGCCCCTTACAGTCCAGGTTCCTGCAGTGCTGAGGAGCAGCCAGAGCACTGGGATGCTGTCCCAGGCCCTCAGGCTCAGCTGTTCCTTTCGGGAGCCCTCATCCAGGGATGTTTGGGAATGCAGCCTGGGGCAGCTGTGGACTGTAAGTGGTTTGCCATCAGGAAAGCAGTGATGGGATCTGTTGGGTGGCTTTGCAACAGATCCCTTGTGCCAGAATTGTCCATCTGATGTCTCCCAGCTTTTGTGTGCAGGCAGAGGGAGAAGTGACAGAATGTGTGGGGCAGGAAAGAAGTTTCTCTTCAAGTTGTTTTCAGTGAGTCTTCAGATGCCTTGTTCATCCAAATGCCTTTTGAAAAAGGGCTGGCAAAGGGCAGGGAGAAATTTCCTACTCTTTTTCCAGCTGATTTGGTTGGTAATAGCAATGTGCACTCCCTTACCTGACATAAAAGTGTTTCACTACCAGCTGGTGCAGTGTATGTGCATGTCCTTATGGAGTCAGAACTGTGGCAAGGCTTGTTGGCTCAGTTGGAACCAGGAGAGATCCTTATTGGGGCTTGCAAAGCACCAGAGATGGTTTGGAGTCAGGAACAGATACTGACCCTTGTGGAACTGCATCAGGAGTAGGTAATTCACAGCACTGGGTGGCTCTGGAGCTGGTTTTATGTGCATGCTGTGGGAGCACTCCTGGAGGGCAGGAGCCATGCCAGCAGAGTGAGCTCATTGGTGAGAAGGAGGGAATCCCTTTCATCCCCAGCCCTCCTCCTGTCTGTTTTCATTAGGCACAAATCAGCCATGGCCAAAGCTTTTCCCTGCCCTCTGCACCGACTTCTTCCCCTGGCTTCAAGGGGTGGTTTATTTAGCATTCAAAGACACATCCTGAGCTGAACTAAACTGCTTTAACTCCACTGGAGGTTCTTGTTTGACAGTCTCTGGGAGCTCTGTCCTTGTCCTGATCTCTCCCCACCATCCTACACATCAGGGTGACTGACTGGGCTGTGCTGATGAGGTCCCTCAGCTCAGGAGTCTCCAGCTGCTTTCACCCTTGATTTAATAACCCTTTCCTAACTCCCTGGAGTGAAGCAGATCCAATTTGAGTGTTGGCAACAGGGGCACGACTCTGTTTCCCACAGCAGGGTTGTTGTTTTCCATGTAATTTAGCTCCCTGACCTGTATTCCAAGTGATGTAATCCCCAGGATGGGGCTCGTGGAGACGTTTTCTGGGTCCCTGCGAGTTTAGCTCTGTGCATGCATAGCATTTTAAGATTCCCTCCTCTTGTAGCATTACTGTAGCTCAGTCATGGGCCTCTTGCAGTGCTGACCTGCTGAAAGGGGCCTGAGGTGAATTAAAGCAGCTTTTTTAGCTGCTTCTCATAATCAGAACATCAAGTGCTTTTTCCAGGAGCTCAAAGCACACTCTGGCTGAGCATGGTACTTGCTGGTGATACTTTGAAATCACAACCTAGAATATGGGAGTTCAGATAAACTAAAAGAACCCAATACATTCATTGATTTGTTTAAGCTCGTGTTAATTTTGTTGGGTCAATGTTCCATCCCCAAAAATATTTATCGGGGCTGAAGGAGCAAATGCCGTTGTCCCTAGTGATTGCAGTGAGTGACAAGGCATCATGTGCACCTCAAAAGTGCAGTATTGAAACAAACTGGACTTAAGCTAAGAATTTTCTTTGTTACCAGCTTTGAGAAGTTAACAAATTTTCAAGAATTTGCTGAGAAACAGCATGAGCGGCCTTAATTCTGTAGTCATGAATCTCTGAAACTGTGCTCATTTTTAGTGAATGGGAAGCGGAACGAGAGAATAAAGGAGATAAGGACAAAAACTGCAATAAGCGTAACATTTTTTTAATAAATCCTGCACCAAGGCAGCTGGCTCAGATTGCTTAGTGAGGAGAAGAACATGTTTGCTGTGTACCCAGAGGGTATTTACAAACTCAAAGGAGATGTTTCACTTACTGCAGTACCTTGTCTTTCTGTGGGCTCAGCAGGTAATCCCTCATTCTGCATCCTCTGAGCCACTGTCAGGAGGAGGATAAATTTGGCATGGTATGCACAGGAGGAAAGTGATGCCGGAATGTGCCCTGGTTTGCTGTTAGAGAGCAGGAGCCCTGGGATGCCATCCTGAAAAGCTCCACATGCTGCACTCGCCGAGTCCTGACCGAGCAGAGTATTTCGTGGTTATCTGAGTTTTTGGGATGGGCCTGTGCCAAGGCGAGGCCGTGCTCTTCCTGCTGGAAGGTGCCTCCCAGGCTGGTGGGACAGAACCTGCTGCTCTAAAGATCAGGATATGATCTGTCTGTGCCCAGGTTTCTCCCTAAGGAAGGCTGTCTGAGGAAGGCAGGAGGAGTGCAGAAACAGGCTGGTGGTGCTGCTGTCCTGGGGAGGATGTGGCTTGTCATTTCCCTGAGTGTCCTGTGTGGGTCTGAGCAGGAACACTGAGCAGCTACAGGGAGGGAGGTGAGGATTTAACAAGTGTTTACAATAACAGTGTGAGGGATGAGCAGTGCACCCTAAATCCTTCTGTGTTTCTTATGATTCATGGTGGGGGTTGTGGTGAGTGCTGGGCAGTGTCCTGGGGGTTGGATTTGGTGTGTTTGCTTCTCAGTTCCAGTTTGGTTTGTGCTGACACTCTGAGCTGTCCAAACAGTGCTGGAGCCCTTGCAGGGTAGGAGTTACACCTCCAGGAGGTGCCAAGCAGTCCTTCCCCAAAGGCCCTTGGAGGTCAGGGAAAGGAGGGAAGGAAGCATTGCTGTCCAGTTTCTTTGGCAAGGTTCTGAGTCATGGGCAGATCACAGGATTATTTTTCAGAATTATCTGTGCTCCAAGCTGCTCAGGAAAGAGGGAATTGGGAGTCACAAGGCTCCTGGGCATGGGACTGGGTATGCATAGGTGTGTTGCTTCCAGTGAAAGTCTCAGCAGGGTGTCCTTTTCTTCTCTTTTGTCACATGTCAGCACTGAATGATGGGCTCGGACCTGCAGGAGTAAAACCAGTTTTGATATAAGGGATTTTGGACTTCTCTGTTGGCAGAGCCTGTAGTAATGTTCCCTTCAAGTATGTTGGTTTGCACACTGTTTCTCCAGTCAGCTCCAGACACCGCGTGGAGCCTGCCTGAAGGGTCCTGTCTGCATCCCATTCAGTGCCTTACTCATCTCTTGGCTCCTGCTGGGCTTGGGATACTTTCCTGCCAGGGAAGCGTCACTTGGCAGCAGACCAGGTGCAGCAGGGAGTTGCTGTTTTTCCATTGCCCTCAGAAATGCTCCCGGTTGGGTTGGTGCAGTTGCCACCTGCCCTGCTGGTTTGTTTTACAAATTCAGGAGGCATTCTCAGTTGGGAGGGGCCACAAGGATCATCCGGTCCAGCTCCTGGCCCTGCACAGACCCCCCAACACTCCCACCCTGTCCATCCCTGGCAGTGCTGTCCAACCCCTCCTGGAGCTCTGGCAGCCTCGGGGCAGTGCCCAGCACCCTCTGGGGGAAAAACTTTTCCCAGTATCCAACCTAAACCTCCCCTGACACAGCTCCAGCCCTTCCCTGTGTCCCATCACAATTTTATGGAGCTGTGAGATACAGCAAATCCACCCCAATCCCTGACTCCTGAAGGGACCTTGTTCTTATTCTCTTTGTAGGCAGAGATTCTTTTTTTTTTCCCTCCCAAGTTTTTCTCTCTTGAAGGAAACTAAATAGAACTTAAATTTAGCCTGACCCCAATTAGCAGGATTGTGCTGGCAGAGGATGTTTGTGGAGTGTGGGAGCTGGTGGAGTGCTGCATTGCAGCAGCTGCACCATGCTCTGGTTCCTGCCTCAGAATGTTTGGCCAGGGAGCTCCCCACAGCTCCTGAAGGTGTGACACGGGTGAGAGTGAGGAGGAACGTGGTGCTGGGCTGCAGGAAAGGCAGGGCTCGAGGAGTTGGGCATGTGCTTGAAGAGCTGATGGAGGGACAAGGGGTCAGATGGAGCCACAGTACCCATGGGGAGCCTAGGCAGGGCTGGGGCTGCTCCAGGGAGTGGGGTGGGTCAGCATCCAGTAGGAAGGGTCAGCACCCACCAGGGAAAAGCCACTCTGCCGTTCTGCAAGCGAGGGACTCCTGAGCTGCAGCACGTGAGGGGTTAACTTTACAATGTACTTTTTATTCTAATAATGCTGGGCTCGTGTGCTGGGATTGCTTGAACTGCAGAACACAGGGACACCGTTTGTTCTTCCAAGCCAGAAGTGTTCCTGTTGGCTGTCACTTGCTGGGAACAATCCTTTCTCCCTTAGCAATTGCACTGAAGCACAAGCCAACCCTGGGGTCCCCCAGTGAGATGCTGTCATGGATTCACCTCCAGAGATAATCCATCATACAACCAGCTGTATCCACAGAGGATTTTGTAGGCTAATGGCGCATGGCTCTTTTGGTACCTCTTTATGCCTTTGTCATGTTCATACATCAACAGCTTCCATCACTGGAAAAGATATATTCACAAATTGAATTTTTAGTTGAAAAGTTTCCTATAGTGAAGGATCTATGCATGATTTTTTAATTGTTATAAAATGCCTGTGCTGTGTGGTCAGCAATAGGCATTGGCTTCGGCTGAAAATGTAAATGCCTACAAGAGACAAAGTTCACTAACTCACCTGATCTTGCTCTGTGTCCTTCCTGTTCTTCCAGTTCTCCACATTTATTCAGGCGGGTAGAATTAAATAAAAAATAAAATGGAAGAGAATAGCAGAAAATAGGAGATAGGGGATCTGCATCCCTTTATATGCTGCACAGGAGCAGCAAGGGTTTGCCAGGGATGGTTTTATTCTCCTGTGCTGGTTCTGATGCTCTTCAGAAAGGTCCATAGCAGCACCTTGCGGTTCCTGGTGACATCATGGCTTGTTTGGGGTCCTCTGGAGTTACCCATCCCTTGGAGCCATCCCCTCCCTGCAGCTGGGTAATGTATTTGCCTCTGATGGTAATTTATGGCAGAGGTGGCTATAGAGGGAGCTGTTACCAGAACAGAGGAACACAAGGAGTGAAATCTTGGCAGCCTCTTCACTGGGATCTCTGAAAGCCTGGTTCCCCTTAGCTCAAGCACAGGTTTGGCAATCTGTGTCACCCCTTTGGCTCCTGGTATTGATGTGAGGAGCCCCTTTCACCAGCTCAGAATTGTAATTATAATAAAAGGCTGCCCGGCTGGCTTGGAATCTTTGCCATCCTGAAGGAAGCCTTGATTGGGAATTCAAGACAGCTGAGTTTTACAGTCAGTTTTTCTTGCTGTTTTAACTCCAAGAGAATGAATGTAGCCAGTTGCCATTCCCTGTTATTGCCCTGTCCCTGTCCATGGCAGGGATGGGACTGAGGGAGCTTTAAGGTCCCTTCCAATGCCAACCTGTCTGGGATTCAGTGTTCTGATGCCCCAGGTGAAATCCCTGTTCGTGATGGCTTTGCTCCAATGTTTTCTCTTCGAAAGACTTTGGAATATTTGCAGAGCTTCTACGTGAAATAGACCCTCAGTTTTTACCTGCAGCTCCCTTGGAGTTCTGTGGCAGCTCAGCAGCCTGGCCTGTGATTCCCAGGTATGTTTGGAATTGTTGTGCCTTGAATGTTTGCAGCCACATCAATGGGTTTGTTCAGGCAATAAAAACTTGTTCCTGTACAAAGGTTTATTGAAGTGTTGGTTTTGTGTGTGACGTGCCTGTGACATTTCACTCAGAACGGTGAGATGGGCCACAGCCATTCCAGCAGGGGGAAGGAAGGAATGTTGGCTCTGGAGGAGGCTGGGGGTTGTGTTAGATGTGCTCACTCTGAGAATGAAGCCTTGGGGCATTTTTGTGCTTTCAGTAGGTATTTTCAGAGTATCCAAGATGACAAGTTTGGATGTGAACTGAAAAGTTTCAAAACTCCAAATAGGTTCAGCTCTGGCATCGTGCTATCCCAGGTTTCCTTCTGTCTCTATTTTTAAGCATTTATATGCCTGAAGCAGTTTGTGATTAGGACAAAACCTGAGTTCTGAAGTTTTTGTTTGCAATTCTCTTTTCTGCTGAGACATTTCTTGTGTGACTTTGGCAAGTCCCTTAAAGTCCCTGTCTCCTTTACGCTTTTTATCCAAGCAGATGGGGATATCTGGAGGTGATTCACCTTGTCTACCCTATTCCAGGCGTTTTTTACCTTCTCCATTGGCACAGCAGGAAAAACAATGCATCCTTACTCATCCAGTAATTTCTGTAATGCTCTCCTGGATATCTGGGCTTGGTTGTTTATGTATAGAGCTGCAGTTCACAAATCAGGGGTAGGTCTTGTTCCCTGACAAGGCCACCTAACTGGGAACACTGGAAATCCTTCTGCTCTGCCTCCCTCAGTAGTATTTGTATATCTATAAACAGTTTTCTGTTATGCACTGAGGAAACACTGGCCTGTCTCAGCATTTTCACTTGCACCTGAGTCCCTGTTGTGCACAGCCCTCTGCACACACGGTGTAAATGAGGGGAAAAAGGTTTTAAAGTTGCATTCTGGGGCAAGAATTCTGTGGGACTGCTGTGGCTTGACAACCTCTGAGCTCCCAGGTAATCTTAGCCATCCCTTTCTGTCCATTCTGCTGTCCTGACTGTCCCTTTTTTAATTGAATTGGCAGTGTATTGAAACCAGGCAGCCTCAAACATGCCAAAACCAGTTTTCTTTCGGTATTTCCTGATTTATAGTAATTTTTTAATTCAAAATCAATCTCCAAAGGACTCAGGCAGTCAATGGTCACAGCTGTACTCAGAGTTCTGGCCCTGAGCTGGGAGGTCAAACCTGTCCCAGCCACAAATTTTTTGCCTTAGGGAATTCATTTGTTATCTCCCATTCCATCTCCAGGCTTATACAGTCAAACTAATAACCTGTATCTGCCCCCAAGGTGCCACGAGGTAAATTTCTAATACCCAGGAGGTACTTGGGAGATTAGGAGTGGGATATAAATATCCAGTAGTATTTATCTAAGTGCCAGCACAGATTGGCATGTGACATCCAGTTGTGAATGTCTGTAGAAATTAAGAAAATTTACCTGTGTGTTCCCCGTGTATTTATTGTGTTGCTTGGGTTGGGTTTGCATCTCAAATCCGAACATTTCTGATGTTGAACTGTGTTTTGTGAAGAGTGTTTTAGATGCCTGAAGTCCCCCTGGATGTGGTGATGAGTGTCTCTGCACACCTAGCCTCGAGTGACATCAAAAGCAGATCCAGCAGCCTGGAAAAAAATGAGAACAGTTGACCCAAGTTGGAGATGAGTAGAGAACTCCCCTTGCTGCAGATGTGTTCTCTGCTGCACAAACTAACTGGACACAAGTTGATACTTTCAAGGCCAATAGTTTTGAGTTATTTTGGGCAAATTTCCAACCACAACAGGCACTGTTATTGCTTCACCATCTGCCCTCTGAGTTGCAGGAACTCGAGATTATTGGGTATGGGGTCAGCATTACAAAGAGGTACATGGGATCCCTGTGGAGAATCCTTTGTTTGGGGGGACATCCTTGGGGTTGCTGGACAGGGAACACAAGCCTTTGCTGTTAAAAAAGACCCAGTTTGTCTCTCCCCTTCTCTCTTGCCCTGCCTGCAGCTGCATGGAGAGGATTCTTTGTGCCTGAGTGACCCTGAGGACAGCCGGGAGTTGAAAATTAATTTGCATTTCGAAACACTACAGCTGTGGAGGGAACAAACATGAAAAATGTCACAGTCAGTACAGGAATTGCTTGTGCTCTTATCCTGCTGCTCTTAGCATGGGGAGAACTTTTCCCCCCCCTCTTAGTTTATTGGAGGGAGTGTAATTGGTCTAAACAAAAAAGCTCCAGCACACTGGCCAAATCTGAGTATTAGCAGTGTCTTCTTGGATATTAGGAAAAATTCCTTCACTGAAGGAGTTGTCAAGCATTGGAACTGCTCAGGCTGCCCACGGATTTAAAAGCCGTGGGGTTGTGGCACTTGGGGACACGGTTCAGCCATGGCAGTGCTGGGAGAGCAGTTGGACTCAATCTTAGAGGCTTTTCCGGCCTTAGTAATTCTGTGATATTTTGTATTAGAACCAGTTAAACCCGAGCCCTGGGAGCTGAGTGGGTGCAGCCTGGGATAGGGATTGGTTGTACAACATGTCCATCAGGGATAGTGGGCAGGGAGGATCTCCTGCAGCCCTCAGGTTCCAGGCTGTCCTGGAATGTTGCTGATCTGCCAGGACCTGATAGACATGGCTAGCGACCTGCCCTGCCTGGTGCAGCCCAGGGGGATTTATGTTCCCGAGGCCTGAACTTTGCACTTTGCTTTCCACAGTCCTGGCTGAGCTGCCATAAAAGCCAATTGCAGGCTGAGGAAGCAGAGTCCGGTGCTGATCCTGCTCTGGGCCCTCCTGGATCAGGGATCCAGCTCATGGGTTGTGGTCCACTCTGCCGTGGCTGCACTTTCCCAAGTGCAAAAGTCACACTCCAGATCAGAGCTGTGCGCGTGTGACCAGGAACTGGGGCAGCTTGGACTTTACACCACTCATCACCAGTGTGGATAATGCAAATGTGGCTCATGGCTTGGAAATGAGGGACAGGGAATTGAAGAATTACGGAATCCCAGAGTGGTTTGGGTTGGAAAAGACCTCAACTCCCACCCGCTGCCACAGGCAAGGACACTTTCCACTAGACCAGGTTGCTCCAAGCCCCATCCAATGTGGCCTTGAGCATCTTGGAAAGGAAGGAAAATGTCTGTTTGGTTGGTCTTGTGTTTCTCTTGGTGGTTCAAACATGAGGACAGAGATTTAGGAATGAGACAAAAGTCCTGAGAAGAGAGTCTTTTAAAGTTTGATGTTTTTCTGAATGTGCAGGGGCTGGTGGGGTCGGTGTGCCTGTGGAATGGCATACGTTCAGGTACAATATTGTGTGACAAAGAGCTCCTCATGCAGCAATAAAGGAAAACTCCTTAATCTCTCTCCTCTGTTGCTTCACACCTTTGTGTAACTAAGGTGGAGGGGAGAGCTTCAGAAATGAGAAGTTTAAAAATCACAGGATGAAATATTACAGGGTTTTTACTGGTTTTCTTTTTTTTTTTAAGGAAATGCTTGGACAGTTTTTTGGAAAATGGCCGTGATGATCTTAGAGGTCTTTTCCAACCCTAACAGTCCTAAAATTGAAATTATTGCAATAAAAGCAACTGTATTTCTTCAAGAGGGGATATTTCCTGTTAGGTTTTTACATAATCCCACGTTAGTGGCAATGGAGTTGGGATTTATGAGGCTAATTCTAGATACCTGGAAGTTGTCAGTCTTGGCCAGGCACAGAATTCCAAGAAAGAGGCTCATACTGCTGCAGTGGCACTGTTTGTGCTGTGCTGGGGGTGTGTCCTCTACTGGCTTTTCTCCTGTCTATACTTCCCAGCTGTTGCCAAAGGAAGCCTGGACAGCCAGGGGTGAGCTTCTCCACCTGCATTTTATTTGATGGCTGATAGTTCCAGTTTCTATCCTGGTGGCTCAGAAGAGCCTTAACCTTCTGTTACTCAGGTCTGGATTTTCCATGTGTGTCCCAGGTTGCTGGTGCTGGATGCTGGTTGTCACTCTGCTGAGGTGGAGCTCGGGGCAGTCCATTTTCCATGCTCCTGGAGCTTGAGCTCCCTTGTGGGCTTGCTATGTGTGGAATTCAGTGAGGAGCAGCATTTCAGGTGCTCTGGGCCATTGTCCAGCCCCAAGGCCTGGCCTGTGGGACCTGCACCCCACTGCTGTATTTTGGGAAAATGCCAGTGCCAGAGGGGGGCTTGGTGGTAGGCCTCCTGCCCCAGGCTGAACAAACACTTCTGGTTCCAATAACATGCTAAGAAAATAAAATAAAATAAAACACAAGCAAGCCTCCCAAAGCCCAGGGAGGGAACATTACAAAATACTAAAAAAAACCAAAAACACCCAGCAAGATGATAGGAAAGGAAATATGCTTCATGTGAGGATGAATCAAAATGTTTTTCAGAATGAAAACCATAGAACTTCTGCTTCCTCTTAATGGCAGAGAATTAAGCAGTTAACGAGCCCTCGGAGATGCAATAAACCTTTCAAACCAGCTGAGAGATACTCTGGAAGGACTTGAATTAATTCCTTTGGCTGCTGTGATGATGAAATGTGCTGGGGTCCCCTTTGGTGAGGCATCTGCATTTCCAGCCCTTTACACTTTGTCTCCTGTCTCCCCCTGGTATTGGAAATATTGGAGGGAAGGAGGGAGAGGTGCTTGTTTTGGAATGGGAGGCGTGTGCTGCATCCATGCAGAGCTGGGTGTTCCCAGGCAGTGGATTTTAGCTGCCTGCAGCTGAGGCAGTGACTGCACTGCAGGAAGGTTTTCTGGAGTCACTGGCTGAAGACCCCATGGCTCAGAAAAGGACTAAAATCCCACTGAGGATCAGTGATTTTTGTTACTTGCCTGGGAATGTGGCACTGGAAAGGGCTGTGTGCTCAGCTGGATAACCCAGGCACCAGTTCTGGGCTCAGAGGTTCCCTGACCCCGTTCCCTGGATGGGGCTGCAGGAATGCACTGTGTCACCCTGTGCTCACTTGCTCCCTCCTCCTGCCTTTCCCAAAGCTCCCGGGTGTTGCCAGGAGCCAGGTGCTAACCCAGGTGGGCCTTTATGGCTCTTAGTGCAAACCACGTGTGCCATCGGTCTGGTTGTTGTAATTGCAGGAAACCACAGTAATTAACTGCCATTAGTAGAACTTTAGTGTTGCTGCTGTTGCATCCTGTGAGAGGAAATCTCCTTTGGTTCCCTGCTGGGATGAGGCTGAGGTACCTGTCTGGCTCAAATCTGGCTTGTGGTTTGGGATCTAGAAGCCAAAATCAGTTCCTGAACTGAGAAGTTCACCTGCAGGGGAGGGATTTCTGCTGCAGATGGACACAGGTACCTGAAAAAGTCACAGTGTGGTGTCAGAAGCTGCTGTAGGTGTTAGTCTGGGCACACTTGACATTTGCAAAATGAAGTCGTGGCTTGTGCTGTCATCCTGCCTTTTCCTTCTGAGGGAACAGTCACTATTCTCTCCATGTGGGGATGTACATCTCTAAAATGGGTATTAAAGGGCAGAGGGAGGTTAAACACACACCCAATGGCCAGGTGTCATCTCTGTTCACAAATCTGAAAAATGAAGTCACCATTCCAGAAAAGGCCCCTCAGGTACAATTTTAGCCCTACTTAAGTTTCAGTCCCTTCTCCAGCCATGCAGAATCCCCCAAAATATCCGTGGTGCTGGTATGGTATATTTAGCTTAAAAAACAGATCGTCCTGGTAACCAGATGAGGAAATGCTTGGAACAAGCCTGCTGGAATCTTTTCAGGATATATTAATTACTGTCACTGTGCCCAGGCTCTTCCATGACAAAAGACAGCTTGAGGCAGAGCATTGGTGCTGCAGCCCTCACCCTCCCTTCAGCTCCACTGCCCTGCTCCACTGTCACTGCAGGTTTCCTGCTGGGAATGGGGCAGGCAAGGCAAGTGCTGTTTATTTATCTGCCTCTTGGTATGTTTGCTTCTTGATTTATTTGCCTGTTTATTTATTTGCATCTTGATTTACTTATTTAGCGGGCTCTACTAATTCCAGGGGACCCCTCCTGTGGTTGCAGTATGGATTATTAAGGTCATTGGGATTTGCAGCTTTAGCAGATCTTGCCACAGCACTTCCAAGCTTGGAAAAACTCCTTTGCCCAATCCTCTGGGGCTCCTGCATGCAGGAAATGCTGCTGATGAAGGCTCAGCCCTGCGCAGCTCACTGGTGAGATCTGTGACCTCTGGCCCATTGTAAAGGGTGGTTGTGGGACAGACACACTGGGACATCCCATGGGGTCTTGGTTCTGGTGTGTCTGGCAGTCTGGGGTGCTCTTCTCCCACAGGGGACAACTACTGCTGGCTGTGTCAGCACACAGAGCCTTGTCCTTGTCCTTTGCTGCCCAGGATGGAGCTGTTCCACCTCTGCTGCCCTGCACAGGTCACACCTGGGCCCCACTCATCTCCCAGTGCTGCAGAGCAGTACAGTGCACACTTCAGCCCTTTCTGGCCATTGCTTGACTAGAATAGAACTCCTTCCCTGTCCACTTCCAGCCTTAAAAACTTTCTCATTCAAGAGGTGTTGAATCTTTTTGAATAAAGGCTTAAATATTGTCCTCTTAATGTTTTTGAGATACTACAAGAATTTCAGGCCTTGTGTTCCACCTTCTCTGCTCAAATCTGTCCTTGTGGGTGACTGCTGCGTGCTCTGGGTGTATGTTCAGTGAGAACCTGTTGCCTTTCCCAGGCTCAGGGTGTGACTGTTGGTTCCTGAAGCCATCAGCTGTGGTCCTCCTTGGAGCTCACCAATGCTGAGGTAGCACAAGGCTTAACCTCCAGTGATTTTTGTTCCCCAGAAAAAGCAGCACTTGGTTCCCAAGGCTCTTGGCTTAATGTACAAGGGCTCTGCTCACCTCAAAGTCTGCCCCGACTGGAAAATGGTGAGAGCTGCTGTACATTCCTGGGAATGTAACGCTGGAGCCTGGCTGGCTCAGCTCTGGCTGTCTCTAGGTGCCCTGGAGCATCCTAGGTGCAGGCTCTAATCTGCTCCAGCTGAGCCTGTGACTGACATGCTGCAGGATTTACAGATTTCACCCCATCCTGTGCTCCAGCGTACAGCAGACATGCCCTTATCCTGGGATACACCTGCTGATTTCCAGGGAACCATCTGAAATGAGCCTTTCCTCCAGCTGTGAGGGTTTGCTGCAGGCTGGGGAAGCAGCCTTGTGGAGGCTGGGGGGAGCATGGGGCATCCAAGTGCAGCTGCACTTGGGAGCACACTGCCTGGCAGATGGCATTTGCTGCGTGATGTAAGGGGATTTGCCACATGACCTGCTCGGCATCGGTGTCACGTGGCACACTGATCAGACCTGGCATCTAAAGAACAGACTGAGATCAGCAGAGGAGCTGCTGCAAAAAGCTGGCTGGCAGAGGGATCCACAGGGATCCCAGCTTTTTCCATGAAGGTTTGCTGATGCTCACAGAAGCTCAATCCTGATTTTCTGTCTGTGTTCGGGGCAGTTTTAGTGCCTTTTGTAAATCCAATGATTTGCTCCTCCTCAAGCTTACATGGATGGACACACAGCTCCAACACTGGATGTGCATGAGCCTGGGAAGCCAGCTGGAAGTAATGGGGTGGTGAAGCGGCTGCAATGTTAACTTGACACCTAATTATATCCCCTGGGCTGATTTTTCCATTCTGTCATGCCCCGCTGTGTCTGCACTTTCTGTGAGTGTGGGATGCTGTGGAGCTCTCCATAGCCAGCCATGCTCTGGCAGACATTTGGGATGAAATTATCAGTTGTAAAAGCTCTCCTGTCTGTGCTGCCAAAAGTAGCATCTCCGTCATGTTTGTATTTCCTTAAACCGAGCAGGATAGGTTAATGCTGTATAGATCTGAAAGATAGCATTTATTCCATTTTACAGCTCTTCTGGAATGGGATTTCACCCCAGTTCCCGTGGGAGTTGTCATGGGACCTGCACTGTCTCTGCCCAGAACAGGGATTTTTTGACCTGATATATATTCTGGCATTCTCTTGTTAAAGCAGGAACACCTCTGATCAGTTCCACATCAACTCCTCAAGTTAAATTTCCTGCAGGTTTCTCCCCTAAGGAGGAACTGAAGTCATGGCCCAGGCGGGAGTAGTTTATGGCACCTGCCAGGAGCACAGCCTGAACTCGGTCTGTATTAACCCTGGGTGTTGTTATTCAGTGCCCCAGGTCCTCAAGAGCTGCACTGAGTTCATCGAGAAGCATGGCATTGTGGATGGGATATACCGGCTGTCCGGGATCGCCTCCAACATCCAGAAACTCCGGTAAGGTCCCTTGGAGCCCCTGGCACAGGCAGGGGCACAGCCTGGGCTTCCTCGGGCAGATTCACCTGCAGGAAGCTTTCCTTCAGGATAAAGTATCGGGGTCCTGGTGTCACTGTGCTGGCATGTTTCATTTCTATTCCTTCTTGCTCCAGGAGCCCTTTGGAGCAGCTGATGTTTCTCCCTGCTGCCTTGGGCTCCTGGCTTACCAGCAGTTAATTGGGAATGTGCGATGGATGTGTGCCTGAGTCTGGTGGGTGGCATTGCCGTGCTGCATTGATGTGCCGAGTGGATGTGACTCATTCCAGCACTGCTCCTGGGCCACAGCCTGGTAGAGGCAGCACAGGGCTGTTTGCCAAGAGCAGAGTATCTTTTTTTGTACCAGCTGTCCCCCAGTTCAGTGTGCAGATTTGAGCTGGTACAGTAACTGTTCAAACCCATGGATGGATGGGTTTGTTCTGGTTCAGATTAATCCTGTTTCTTATCCTAGCAAGTCCCATTTTAAAAAATCTGGCCCCAAGATTTTGATACACAGGATCTAAAAGCTCTGACTGGAGCTGTGACTGAATAAAACATTTGCCATTGCTTCAGTTATGTCCCTTTATTCCCCATTTTACTTGTGCTGGACCATCCGTCTAATCTCTGCCCTAATCCATTTTTTTTTTCTTTTGTGTCGCCAAGACCGTTTTCTCCTTCATTGTGTATCAAAGGTGCTTTAAAAATGGTTTTCTAAAATTGAAATGGCATCATTCCCTGTTCTAGTGCAGAGAATGAAGTGACAGCCTGTTTTCCAGTTTCTGAGATGTTCCAAAGACAAAAGGGAGTACATGGCATAACTTATTGACACTGTCCTGTTCATGTAAATCACTACAGATTTTGAGTATTTGATGAACGTGAACACATATTGCTGCAGTTCCCAGCTGTCTAAATAGGGCATTAGGCTCATTCCAAAGCTGGAGCTGTAGTATCCTTATAAATGAATCACTGTGCTTAGGTTTCCCATAGAAGAACTAGATGTCCTGGATTTAAAGGGCTTTTTGGTTGGAGAGAAGGTTAGAGAATTTATTCCATGTGGGAGATTTCCATGGGACAGAGGTTAGCTCTTCAGTAGGGCAGTAGCTGCCTTTATTTGGCAGGTGGGCAAACAGCCACTGTTGATTTGAGGTGTTGATCCTGGTATCCTGGCTCTTTTGAGAAGCCATGGAATTGTTCTTTACCTAACAAAATCTTCCTTTGAGTCAGAAGGAATAACATCTAGCTCTGGAAACAGCCAGTGCATAGAGAAGGAGGGTTGAGTGGTGGGGCATCCCTCTCTTCCCTCCATATTCACTTCTGCAGGGGAACATCTGACACAGTGTGAGCTTTATTCCTAGGAAAAACCACTGGAGTAGGGCAGGATATGGGCAGGGAGTTTGAGCCAGGGCTGGATGTGTTTGTGTGGGGTGGACTATGCCTTCCTGAGCTTTTCTGCAGAGCCAAGTGCAGGAGCTGGGTTTCTGTCCCAGACATGAGTAAGGGGTGAGTCAGAAGATGCCTGTGGAAGTGGTGTGTTGGACACTGGGGGTGTGGAAAACTGAAACCTTCCTTTCCTCCTCTGCTGTCTTCAGGGTGAGGAAGGGATGGGCTGCTCACCCTGAGAAGGTGGGGACCTCTCCTGCTCCTTGTCTTGTGGGAGTGAAAGGCTTCCCACAAGTAGTGTCCATGTCCAGGGATGGAAGAAGCTCATCCTGATTCCAGGAGGGCTCAGCTACAAACAAGCCTGGAGCCCTGGGGACATTCTGCTCCTCGGGCAGGGTGAGCTCAGGGGTTGTGCGACCCTCTGGGCACAACCTGCCAGCTTTGGCCTGGGGGACAGGACAGGGACAGGGATGGGCTGCCTCACCCAGCCCCAGCTGTGGTACCAGTGCTGTCAGGATGAATCCCCATGGCTGTGAGCAGGCTAAAGACTCTGGCAGGGACCCCAAGGTTCTCCAGCTCCCAGGGCCTGGCTCAAACTCTCATCCCCCTAGAGTGTCCTGCTAATTGGAAACAGCACTTCCCAGCATATATTCTAGCAGCAAGCCAGCCCTTGGCCTTCTGAGCTCAGCTTTTATTTCATAAACATTGGTGATTGAGTTTTTTTCTCTCTCTGAAAACCAAGGGAGTGCTATGGGGTTTTCATGTGGTTCCTGGCTGTAGCAGAGGCAGGCTCAGCTCACCAGTTCATCCCCCAGGAATTCCTGCACTCACTGGTTTCCATGGGCTGCTGATGGAAGTGCTGCTGGCAGGACTTTAGCATTGCCATTTCCAGGCGTTTGAAATGCAGAGGGACAGCAGCTTTCATCGTTCCTATAGGCAATCCCATCACAGCCCTTGGGAGTTAGACTTGTGGTCTTGGAAGATGTTCTCTGGAGACTTTGTGAAAAGCCCTGATGCAGCAAAAAGGATTGCAGCCAGTTGGTTGTAAAACTAACTGAAAATGTTTTATTAGAAAAAAGAAAAGTCTCTTTTTTGAAAAATATCCCTACTGGCTACCCCACAGCCATGGGTCATGTGGTTTTGGTGACTAAGTGTTTATATTTTCCTGTAAATCAGGAAAGCTTTGCTGTAATTTGTGCCGGGTTTGATTTCATTCCTCCTCTTCAAACCCCTTTACCCATTTCTCTGTTCTCGTTGCCAGCCACGAGTTTGACTCCGAGCAGATTCCCGACCTGACCAAGGACATTTACATCCAGGACATCCACTGTGTGGGCTCCCTGTGCAAGCTGTACTTCCGAGAGCTCCCCAACCCCCTGCTCACCTACCAGCTCTACGAGAAGTTCTCAGTGAGTGCAAGGCAAATGGGGGGCACTTCTCCCTTCAACTGGTAGAGCAGAGAAATCCTGGAAGCTGAACCTGCCTTCCACACACTTCTCTCTCTGTCTGCTCTGCCTCAGTTGGGGTTTTTAGAGCCATCAGAAGGGTGTGTCACCAAAATTCCCAGCCTGACACTGTGCTGCCCACACTCCCAATTCCACCCTGCCATTCCAGAAGGGAGTGGCAATGCCCCGGGGTCTGAGGGTCTTTTTCTGTGTCACCTTTAGGTTACTCAGAGGTGCCTTTGTCCCCTGTGTCATGCTGTGTTGGTTCCACTTGTGGGGCCGCAGCAGAAGGTCCCTGGCACACTTCCCGTGCTTTGCAGGAATTCCCCTCTTGTTTGCCATTTCCCAGGAATGGGATTGGAAGCAAATGCTGCTCTGAGCTGAATGTCTTCTGCAGGAATTCTCAGTGCCATTAACATGCCCCAGGTCATGACTTACTTGGCCTTCCTTACATGATCCATATGCTGCTCTGTCCCCACGACAGATGCTTCACTCAAGGGGGAGAAGAGCAACAAAGCCCACCTCACTGCCAAGACGGGCACGTTGGGGGTTTATTTGCAGCTAAATCCTTTCCTGCCTCATTCCAGGATGCTGTTTCTGCTGCTACAGATGAGGAGAGGCTGGTCAAGATCCACGATGTGATCCAGCAGCTGCCCCCTCCCCACTACAGGTGAGTGCAGCCTTTGGGATGTTATGGGCATTTTGTGAGAGGAATTCTGTAATTCCAGTTTTCCCTCTCAAGACAGCCACACTGTGCCTCTGCATATTGAAATGGTTGTGGCTGTAGAAAGTTGGTTTATATTTTAATTAGCTCCTTACCAAACACTGTACACTAAACATGGTCTTACTTCATGTCCTTGGAAAGTCAGTCTAGGAGGGAAATAGGGGCTTGTTATGTCAGAGTAAGGAAACAGTTTTATTGTGGGGGAGGGCACAATACCAGTGCTAAGAGCACTTTAAGAAAAGTGAAATATAGCCAAAAATTGCTCAGGCCTTCAGTCAAACTTGGTCAACTGTATTTTGTCTCCAGTTTGCCCCTCCCTGAAATAATAGTAACTAGCAAATAACAACAATGCTCTGAGAATAACTGATGTAATTAATTATATTAATGTAATATATTAGTGTAGCATAATATGGTGTTTAAAAACCACCAATTAAAATACTATATTCAAGCTAATTAGTAGTAATAAGAACTTGTGCTACATGGTAATGAGTCTTGACTAAGAACAACAACATTTTAACAGTCTTTAGTATTAAAAATTATGGCAGGATATGGTGAAAAGGTATCAGACAAATTGGTACTGGTGATTTGCTTTAATAACTATATAGAAAACTGTATGTTAATGAGACTTTAATAGTAATAACTAGTGATGCATGGTAAGTAGCATTCACTAATTGTGAATTGCAATTGGTAGAAATAGCTAATGACAACATATGGTGGAAGTTATTTACAGGTAGATAATGATTTTAATTGGCTGGGCCAGCTCCCCTGATGTGTTCCAGTGGTTTAGGTGACCATTTGGGGTGAATGCAGGCAGTATTTGGCTACTAATACCTAATTAGAATACTTCATTACAATCATCAATTGTTTATTGTAATGGATGTTAATCTGCAGGTGAAGTCAGAATTCTGGTTTAAGGGATCAGGTGTAACATGAGGACAGCTATTGATAACTATTTATAGTCATTTCTGCCAATAAATGTTTAAATTTCAGTTACTGTGATGAGTGATGATTAGCTGGGCAATTGCAATGCTGCAATGAGTGGCAGAAATAACTAATTATAAAAATTAACTGGGGTTTAGCTGATGTGTTATAAATGACAACTGTGTTACTTGCTCCTCAAATAAGGTCGGCTAGTTGGTGCAGCAGCTGCTGCTTGTAGCAACTAATTGCAATATGATGTTAATTGAGGGGGGTGTGGCCCTTTCAAAAATTAACTGATCTCTTTCTTTTCCATTTACCTTTTCCCTGAAATGATTTTTGCTTTATGGGGCTGGTTAAACTGGGTTCTGGTACCAGCAGCACGTAAGTCTCAGAGAGGGGATGCAGCCAACAGCAGAATGTGGAATGCTGTAGGTCACAGGGTGCTGGTCTTCTTTCCTGGAGTTTGCTTGGAAAAAGGAAAAAACACTTTATTTTTCTGGTACTGAGTGAGGAGAAGTTGCAGGCAGGAGGTGTCTCTTTGGTTTCCATACAGAGCCATTTTCTTCACTTTCAATCTCATCTATTTGTGGAATTTTGAGCCCCAAAACACCCTCTCTGCTCCATCTTACATGCTCCCAAAAAAGGCTAGGCTATGAGACAGACACAAGCCGGAGGCACCAGGAGGGTACAGCAGCATTTTCACTGCCACCTCCTGCTCCTTGCCCCCTAGCATATATTAAACACAGCAGTGCTTAATACACAAATTTCACCATTTTTTAATGTGATCAGAAGTCTCTGAAGTTTAACCTTTTATCTGCCTTACCCACCTCTGAGGAACCTGCAGCCAGAAATTTCCCAAGTAGAACTCAAGTACAGTTGGCTGGTTTTCAGTATTCCTTGGTGTCTAAATCAATATTCCCCCCCATCCCAGGATTAACATTTCACATCCTTCCCCACACATCCCTGAGCAGCTCCTCACGGCTGTCACAGGGTTTTTTCTGAAGCTGTCCTTTTCCTTGAGCCTGGACAAGTCAGGAGAGACTCCCCTCAGCCCAGCCTGTGTCAGTATTGCCAAAGCCAGGTCCACTGTGGGGCTGAGGGAAAGGAATTCAGCATTCCTTTCTGGGAGCTGTCCAACCAAAAGGAAATAATGAGCTGGGTTTGTGCTGTGGATCACGGCCTGGCTTTGCTCAGTGATGCTGAACATTTGCCTCTCTTCTGTTTTCCAGGACGCTGGAGTTCCTAATGAGACACTTGGCTCGTCTGGCTGATTATTGCTCCATCACAAATATGCACACCAAGAACTTGGCCATCGTCTGGGCTCCAAACCTCCTCAGGTACTCTGGGATTTTCCCATTTCAATACAAGAGAAATGTTTACATTCATAAACAACAGATACTCCAGAAAATCCCAGCTTTCAGCAGCTGGAAAGAGCTCTTCCTTTCTTCACCCAGTGCACTCTTCTCCTCCTGTAAAATATGGGAAATTATTCTAAGCAGGATTTAAGATCAACTGGCAAGTTCTTGACCTAGTGATGTAAAACAGCCCCTATATTATCCTGTCTCACACAACACAGTTCCACTGGCTGCAGGTCTGTCAGTAGTCACAAGGAAGAATTCCCTGAGCCCTCTTTTAGAGGAAAATTTCTCCTCTTCTGGTTAGATGAGACTGATGTGTCCTTGATCATCCAGGAAAATTTCTACAGTGGCATCACTGATTTTCTACTGCTTAAGTCTCTAGAGTCTAATTTGACAGCTTTTGGCTGCAAGAATTCAAACTTAGAGAAATTAACTTCGATAAATCTGTTTTGAATCTGCATGATAGGGCACTTTAAAATGAATGGTGTAACTTTAAAATTTTGCTTTAAAAGAAAAAAAGAATATCATCCTGCCCTTTATTGTACTGATTTCTGACCTGCTGTTGTTATCAACCTGAGAAATCTGAGTGTGCAGTTCATCATGGAATCCCAGAAGGGTTTCGTTTGGGAGGGTTATTAAAGCTCATCCAGTGCCACCCCCTGCCATGGGCAGGGACACCTTCCCCAGGTTCCTCCAAGCCCTGTCCAATCTGCCCTTGGACACTCCCAGTTCATGCAGGTGGGCTCTTCTTTCTGGCAATTCTCCCACAAGCAGTGGAGTGATCTCATGTTTGAGTTTGCTTTGGTGGGCATTCACTTGGTAGGATCAGTTGGAGACACTCCCTGCTCGAGGGAAAATCCTCTTAGAGGCCACAGTAGGTCTGTACAACAGCACTGCCTTAAACTGTGCCAGTCGTGGAAATGAGTTAACAAAAAGCTCTTGATTTTGGATGTTCAGTGTATTAACTTCAATTCAGACCTGTCCCACACTCCCTTTTCCTCCCAGCCCAGTGTTTTTCTTGTCCCATCAGTAAGACTTGAACCTGGATCTGAAGTTTGGCCGTAAATCCCCACAATCAGTGATCATTTGTGAGCGTTGCTGAGATTTAACCCCAGAACTGCCCTTCAGGGCCTTTTCTGCCTGAGCCCCAGGCCCTGCATCCCCACAGGTGCCCAGGCCTCAGCCAGCAGGAGCCTCTTCCCTCTGCACATGTGCCTTTGCAGGTCCAAGCAGATCGAGTCCGCCTGCTTCAGCGGCACGGCCGCCTTCATGGAGGTGCGGATCCAGTCGGTGGTGGTGGAGTTCATCCTGAACCACGTGGATGTGCTCTTCAGCTCCAAGCTCAGCTCCGTCATCCGCGATGGGGCAGGTGTGTGTTCTGTGCTTGCTTCACTCAGGCAGGAGCAGCAGCACTCCATGCTGAGCCTCCTCTGGGACACGGAAATGTTTTTTATTTTAACCTAGAGGACACATTTCTGGGTTGGGATGTCAGAACCCAGACAGAAATGGCCTGGTTTTAGAAATTCCTGTCAGTACCTTTCTTAGAAGCCAAGGATGCCCCACAGGAATGCAGAGATGAATGTTTGGCTTCTACTTTTATGTCCTACCACTGAGAAATTGCCTGGAATCACTTAAATCTTTGTCTCCCCTTCTCCCTCTCCTTTTTAAACCATCTTTAATGACACTCCTGCATACTTACCCATTGAAGCTCTGTCTGTCTGCCCTCATCTGTACCTAAGAACACAAACAGGAAGGAACTGGTGTAAAGCAGTCTCTGCATTCAATAATGTTGAGGCTAAGAAACTTAAATCTTGCTCTTGCTCAGGCTGGTGTTGCTTTAGGATGAGGAATGAACCTGGAGCACCTGGAACATCATCCAGCTGTGGAGCCTACAAATTCCCTTGAGTAACTGAGACCATGTATGTGTTCCATCGAGAAGGAGTGGAGTTGCACCAGGAGGAAAGTTTACTCTCTGTGTTAGTGTGGCTGCCACAAGCTGTTCTGCTCCTAAGCAGCATTAAGGCTGCACCATCTGCCTTGATAACCTGCCCGTGCCTGGAACATGCACAGCTACCTCAGTTACCACCACCTGGGGACTGCAGAGAGCTGGGTTTCCACTGTATTTGCTGTGCCCTTCTTTTAAACAAACCCTACCTCTGCTTAGGCTGGCAGAGTTGATGATCCAAGTCCAGCTTTTTCTCCTGCTGTAGGGCAATTCTAAGTCTATGGAAGCCAGAGGTTAGCTTAGCTGAGCAGTGCCAGCCCTAACAGGCTGACTCTGCCAGGGAAAGGAAGATAAGCATGCTCAGAATCACAGCCAGATTATTATCCAGGCTTAGAATGGCCCATGTAAATTCGGCTAATTGTTTAATGACTTGGTGATTTGCATTCAGTGGCTTTGACACAGACCTGGCAGGGAGGAGGGTCAGGCTGTTGGGTTGGCTAAGTGCAGGAATTCTGCATTCCAGAACAGCTTCCTGGGAGCCTCTGGCTGTGAGCACAGCTCCTGCACCCACCTGTGAGAGGGGGAAGTGGCACTGCCGAACGTGTTTTAACCCAAACTTCACCCAGGAGAGCATTTACAGCTCCCACACCCCTCAGGCTCTGCATCCTTCACACAGCGGTGTGCTGCTCCAGGGACAGCTGTGGAACTGGACCAGGCAGGATGTTCTGCACTGGCAAGCACTCCCCCAAAGCCCCAAAGCCCTGAACTCGCCTGGAATAACCCTAGAAACACCTGTACAAGAGGCAGTGGCAGACACAGGAGAGCTGTTCCTACAACAGGCTCCCTGTAATCTCTCTGCTGAAGCTGTCAGCAGCAGGAGGCAGCAGCAGCTACTTTCAGAGTTTAGACATTCATCACCAAAACCAGGCAGAAGCTCTAAAGCCCATGGGCAGACCACACAGCAAATTCTGTTTGCTGTGTCCAGGTGCACTGTGCTTTGTAGCAGCTTCAGTCACACATGGCATTTCCTGCTGCACTGAGAGGTGAAATCTGGGAATGATCTAGACAGGCTCTATGCAAAGAAAAAACATAGTTTTCTTTACAGGCTCTTGCATACAGATAAAGGAAAGTACGTCACAAAGGTTTGCATCCTACCTGCTTTCCTCTGCTTTTTTTTTTTTTAATACACTAGGCCATTATTCTTTTAGTCATCAATGTATCTGTGACATTGTGACCACATTTTGACCACATCTTTCAATGGTTGGGATAACAAAGGTTCAGAAAAACACAGCACCTCCGTAGACACACAGAGTCAAGCTTTGATCTCTGTGCTGCCGTTTGCTGACGCTCCCTGTTGCCTGTGGTTTTCCCTTGCAGGGCACAGCTCTTTATCCCGGCCCAAGTCTCTGCTGGTGTCCTCCCCCTCCACAAAGCTGCTCACGCTGGAGGAGGCTCAGGCACGGACACAGGCCCAGATCAACTCTCCCATCATGGCAGACAGCAAGTACATCGAAGTGGGAGAAGGCCCAGCAGCTTTGCAGGGGAAATTCCACACGGTCATTGACTTCCCATCTGAAAGGTAGAGACAGGTTTCCTTTCCAGCATGTGTCATAACTGTGTTATTTTGAACACAGCAGGAATTTGTTTATATTGACTTGAGACTTGTTATATATGTAAAGTATTTTAGCGAGTTTTCCACCTCTTTTGGACTCCAGGAGGATTCAGCTCATACCAGTGGTCTTGGTTTGGCCAAATAATTTGTGCTCCACTCCCTCTTGTTTTCAACAGGAATATCATTTAATGTAAAAATCCATGTTGTCTGTGATGCAGATGTGCATGGACCAGTCACACGCGGAAATGTAAACAGGGTGAACACCTGCAGATGTTGGGGTTTTCCAGGACTAAGTGCTTGTCACAAATCCAGGTTCCCTTGAAGTGCAGCAGTTGGACAGGCTTGAGGAGACTGGAAATTAAATATGGCAGCGGAGGAAACTAAGGTGGTTTTATAGCAGGAGTGAGAGATGATTTTGAACACCTTTATGGCTGCCCAGCTTCCCAGAGAGCTGGGGCTTCTTCCAGAAAATCCATCCCTTGGCTGTTGGACTGGTCAAGGAAGAGCCTTTCCTCACCTGCATTGTGGCTGCTTTGTGGATGTTGGGGGAATTTACACAGCAAGACTTTAGGGCTGAGCTGGAAGAATGAAAACATCCTCAGCTATGGAAAAGAGGGAGGTTCCAAGCAGAAACCAGAAGTTTCTGAGCAGAAAGCAGAGAGTGGTGATAACAAGCAGCCAGGATTGAGCTGCAGTCCCCCCTCCATTCCTGTGTTCCGTTTTCTCTCCCCAGGAAAAGGCCTCCCAGCAAGATGAAGAAGTCTCCAGTGGGGAGCTGGCGTTCCTTCTTCAACCTGGGAAAATCCTCCTCCGTGTCCAAGCGCAAACTGCAGCGCAACCCCAGTGAGCCCTCGGAAATGAAAGCCATAGCCCTGGCAGGTGAGGCCCCCTTCCAAAACCCGGGGCTGTCAACAGTGCAGAGTGATGTTTCCAGTGGGCTTTTATCTCCTTCTAGCATCCAAGCCGTGCATGACACCTCCGGTAGCTCTTCTTTCCCAGTGGATCTGGGGCAGCTCTGGAGCCTGCCGGGGTTCACACCTCTGTGCTTTGCTTGGAACATCTTTGGAAAGATAAGATGTGGCTGCTGCTATCATAAGTCACAGGATAATTCCTACTGAGACTCTCATTATGAAATGAGAATACAGTTCTGGTTCCCTTTGCTGCTCTCAGAAGATGAAACAAGGGAAAGGCACCTTCCCACAAACATATTCCCTCCAAAAGCTGTGCCAGAGTACCTAGAGAAGGCAGCCAACAACCCTTTGGAGCCACAGCCAGGATATGTAGGTGGAATTCTCAGCCTTTTCCATATATAATTTTCTGTCTCTTTCCAAACTTAAAAATAGCATCAACGTGTTTTTGCAGTAAAACACACCACAAATCCCAAAATATGGGCCCAGGAGAACTTTTATCCCCTCGTCTCCCAGGTTGGTATTTAAATTCTTACCCTCACAGTCTCCACACTCTCTATGATGCCCTTCAGGATTGTCTCCTTGGAGACTGAAATTATACTTGTTTAGTGCTCATAAAACAAGGAGTGTAAATGTTCCTTCCTTTCCCCTTTTTGAGGGGTTTTACTTGTGGGGAATGGTTTCCCAGCCTGTCACCTGCAGCAGTCATCACTTGGGTCAGTTACTGTTTCCAGGTAAAATGAGAATCAGAAACCCGCCTTCAAAACAAAATTCCTCCCAAGACAGTGACGTTGGTGCTAGAAATGCATTTGTGTTTTTCCTGCCACCGTTATCCAACTAAATGTAAACCCCTTTCCTACCTGATCCTATCCCTTTGTGGTTCCTTCCCTCAGGAGGACGAGGAGACAGCGGAACACTCCGCTCAGCCAAGAGCGAGGAGTCCCTCACCTCCCTGCATGCCGTGGATGGTAAGGCAAAATCCTACTTGCACTTCCAACAAATGGGCATTAAGGGAGGCACTTTGACATCTCTGGCTGTAGATATTCAACAGGGCAGGTTTTCCACTCCTCCAGGGGAAGCTGAACTTGCTAACTGATGAAACAGCTTTCTGCTCCAGCACAGATGGATCTCATAGAAATGCTCTTCATGACTTTTCCTGCTTTTAAGGTTAAAAAAAGTAAACCTCTTGCTCTGGTATAGCTGGTGCTGCTTATGTTCATTCCTTGGCTCCTGCCCTTGCTATTTCAAGGTTGACAGGACAGCATTGTGAAGGAAAGTGCTCTCTGAGAAAGGCCTTCAACACATTTAAAGTGTCTTTGCTTGTGCACACAGCTTAGTTTCACACTAAATCACGCCTAGCAAGTGCTGTAAAAAAGTTTAAGCAAATGGAATAAGCAGTCACTGCCAATGATGTTACTTTGTGTGCAGAGATCACCAGTGGAGCCTCTTGCTGCTTTAGGAATGTTCCTACACTCCCCACCCACCCCCCATCCACTGGGCCTGCCCTGGACAGGAGATTTTGTCACTGACCCATGGTGTCTCTTCGTTTCCAGGTGAATCCAAACTCTTCCGGCCCAGAAGGCCCAGGTCCAGCAGTGATGCCCTGTCTGCCTCCTTCAATGGGGAGCTCCTGGGGAACATGAACCGCTGCAACTCCTACGACAACCTCCCCCATGATGACAGCGACGGGGACGAGGGGCTCATCCACGTCCCTGCCCTCATCTCTCCCCGCTCCTCAGAGGACGTGGACCTCAGCCCGCCAGACATCGGCGTCGCCAGCCTGGACTTTGACCCCATGTCCTTCCAGTGCAGCCCCCCCCAGGCGGAGTCCGAGTGCCTGGACAGCAGCACCTCCCTGCTGGAGTCCATCGATATCAATAAGGAGAAGCCGAGCCTGCTCAAGAAGGATTTAGAATCAGGCAGCCAGTCCCAGACCCCAGGCAGTGCCACAAGCTCTGAGCCAGTGTCCCCTTTCCAGGAGAAGATGAGTCCCTTCTTTACGCTGGATCTGAGCCCCACGGAAGAGCAGGCCTGCAAACCCCTCAGCTTCTCGCCCAAGACAGCCCGAAAGCCCATCAAATCTCCACCACTGGGCACAGAACCCACCTCCTTTGTGCTACCCAGCCGTATGCCAGAGGCCATGGGAGGAGTGCCCACCACATCCAGGAACTCCTCTGCTTCCAGCTGGAGCAAAGAGATTGGCATCACTGAGATCACAAACAGGTCCCCAACCCAGATGTCCTTGCCCCTGAAAAACAGTGAAACAGGAACAGGGGAAGGAGCCCACCAAGAGCTGCAGCATCCCCAGCTAGTGTCTGCTTGCAAAGCAGAGTTGCCAGAAGAAGGGGAGAGAGCCATGCCAAGCAGTCAGAATAAGACTGTACCCAGTGGACACACCCAGCCAGGTACAGTGCATTTTCCTCCATTCTTTGTTTAAGTTCCAAAGGGGAGCTGCTCTCAGAACCGTCCTCCTCTGCGTGCCTTTAGGAGAGGGGATTGCCCGTCAGTTCTGGTCACGAGTGTCTTGCAGGGCTGTGCAGATCAGTAAAGTCTTAACCTCTGCCTTCTCCCTACATCACACAAATCTCGGATAATTTCCATAATGCTTTATATTCCGCTTTTTTTTTCCCCATCCTGTCATACGTGAAAATCTCTAGCATGTCCTTCTCAATCATTTCAGCCAATAGACCATCTAAGACTTTTCCTTTTTTAAATTAAAAATCTGCCAACACTCGAAGAAGGGACCTTTCTGCCTAAAACCTTATGATCAAAATTGTGTAAGGGTATCTCATTCTCTGCTACCTCCTTCCTACCTCCCTAGAAATGCAAGAGGAGCCTTTATACAGTCTCTTGGGTTTTTTCCTCTTTGTGATGAACTGCTGTGCTGTTGAGCAGCGTTTGCCTGTGAGACACAAGTGTTTCACATCAGAAGGAACTGCTACTGTGAAAGTGTGGAGAGCATCTATTTTTTTATAATAGTCGTTAAGGTCACTCTCCTTATTGGGTAACATAAAATCACTCTCTCTCTCAATTTTCCCCCATTAGGAGCAGTTGCCCTCGACTCCCCCCAGGATCCTGTTCCCGTCAGTTCTGTGTCTCTTATCCCTCCTCCTCCTCCGAAAAACGCAGCGCGCATGCTGGCCCTAGCGTTAGCCGAGTCCGCACAGCAAGCATCCGCCCAGTCCCACAAAAGGCCAGGAGATGCTCATGCTGAAAGCACAAATTATGGAGAGGCTGAAGCTGGCACAGCTCTAGAAAAGCTCCATCTCTCTGCGGGCGCTCCTGACAAGCTCCACCTGTTCACTGCTCTGCCTGAGAACCGCCTGTACTTCCAGCCCGGGGCGCCTTTAGAGCAGGACTGCCAAGGCACGGCCGGGGAGCAGAACCACCCGCCCGGTGCACCTGGAGGCCAAGAGCCCCCGCCTCTCGACACAGGCATGCCTGGGGACACGCCTGGCAGCAGGGATGCGGAGCAGGAGCAGTCCAGCTTCCACTTCAGCAGAGCGGGGGACAAGGAGCCCTTCCCAGCCCACGTGGGGGACTGGGAGCACGCAGCCCTCCATGGCCCAGGGACACTGCCAGAGCGGGAACTGCCTGGCACGGAGCTGGCTGTGGAACAGCCCCACCCGCGCACGGGCCTGCCTGGGGACAAGCTGCATGCTCTCTGCATGACCGAGGACAAGCTGCAGTCTCCCTCCGTGGGTCCTGCTGGGGACAAGGGTGCCCCAGCCGCAGTGCCGTACCTGACCACCCTCCCCGGCACGGCGGTTGAGCCCCACGTCCCGCCCGGGGCCACTCCCCAGGCAGATGCCACCGTCCCGCCTGCGCCGCGTGTGGCCGTGGCCCCGGCACAGAGACAGGAGCACCAGGCAGCCGTGGGACAGGTGCCAGCGGCCAAAGCACCCAGCAGCTCCGGGCAGGTATGTGCTGCTCCCTGCACTGCTCCTCTGAAATGCTGAGCACTGGGAATGTCGGTCCAAATCCAAATGGCAAGGGGGGAGGGATTTGCAGGAAACTAGGATTGACGTGGGTATAACACAGACACAGCCTTGCAGGAAATCCTGTGCTGCTTTCCTAAGGGAACATCCCAGAATACCCACTCTCCTTGGTTTTAAGGAAAAAAGTATCTGCAGGGGCACTGACAGAGGGATTGATAGTTCAGAATGCTCAGAAAGAATTTTTGCACCCTCTGACAAGGTCCTCTTCCAGCATCCTAGTTAGGCTCTTGTCCAGTCAGCGACAGGAGGAGAAGACACAGTCTTAAACTGCACCAGGGGAGGTTTAGGTTGGACAACAGGAAGAATTTCTTCACAGTAGGGGTGATTAGGTGCTGGAAGGGGCTGCCCAGGGAGATGGTGGAGTCCCCATTGCTGGAGCTGTCCAAGGAGCAACTAGACATGGCACTTGGTGCTCTGGGCTGGTGACAAGGAGGGGATCAATCTCAGGAAGGACTTGATGGTCTCAGAGGTCTTTTCCAAACTCACTGATTCTGTGATTCCGTTAAACAAAGCAGGTCAGGTTGCTTGTGCAGGATTGAAACATTTCCATCAGAAATCTAAATCTCCCAGCCCATAAAACACGCCCAGCTGCAGCCCATCCTAAGCCCCGCAGCCACATTTAAGGCAGGAATTTCTACTCTACTGCAGTTCTTGATCTGCTCACCAGGGCCTGAGGAGGTTAAATCCAGGAATATTTTCATTAACATCAGACATTTTAAAGCAGACCACCTAGCGAAACACTGAGGGTACTCTGTGAAGAGACAGCCACCTCCTCTCCTTCCTCTGGTTTGGCATTTGCAGAACACACAGTTGTGATGGGTCCCAAAATCTGCCACTGGCATCATGCCTGCCCATGCTGAGAGAGGGAACCTACACATCTGTCATTCCCCAGCAAACGGAAACCAGGCACAGATATGCTGGAATGGAGCTGATCCATGCAAGTTCTAACAAGGATGTTTTAACTACAGAACAGCAGGGAAAAAGCTGCTTGTCCCTAACTTTGTCTGCTTTTTTCCCTGCAGATGTGGAGCACAGCTGCACCTGAAAAACCTCCAGAGCCCACGCCTGGCTTTGTCTCTGAGAGCAGTTCCAGTGCCCATGGCTCCTCTTCTGTGCCCACAGGCCACCAGAGCCACTTGGAAAAGCCTCGAGAGAGTACGAGGGCTCCCCCGCTGCACCTGCGCTCTGAGTCAGTCCCTGCTCCCTCCTCCTACAGCTTCACCCCACCCGTGCCGCCCATGAGGACGCTGGAGAGCAAGATCGCGGCAGCCATGCACTCCAACAACACGGACGCCATCAACAACTCCAACTACCACTCCTTCCTGGCCTCCTCCATGCTGGCATCCTCTGTGGAGGAGGCGCTGCTGCCACCACCACCGCCGCCTCCCAAGCACTCATCCCTGCAGCCGGTGTACGTGCCGCACCCCAAGACGGAGAGCCTCCCTGAGCCAGTGGGGCCTGACAGCTACCTGCACTCCAAGCACCAGTACCGGCCTGAGAGCATCCCTGCCCACGGCTACCACAGCAAGGCCGAGCAGCACCAGCCCTACCCGCCCCGCCCAGAGCCGCCCGTCGCCGCAGGCACGCGCTACGGCTCCTACGGCACGCAGGCCAAGGGCTCTGCCACGGGCCTGCACCCCAAGCCCCGCAGCCGCACCGACTTTGTGTCCTCCGTGAGCCCCACGGGGCTGCGGGGCACTGGCTACGCTGAGGAGGCCCCCCCATACCCCACCATCCGTAGGGTGCAGTCGCTGCATGTGCCCAGCCCGGCTGCCGCCGCCGCCATCCGCTCCGTGCCCATCTCTCGCACGGAGGTGCCCCCGGACGATGAGCCCGTGTACTGCCCACGGCCCCTCTACCAGTACAAGCCATATCAGCCCCACTCCGACTACCACGTCACACAGCTGCAGCCTTACTTTGAGAACGGGCGGGTCCATTATCGCTACAGTCCCTACTCCAGCTCCTCCGGCTCCCCCTACTACACTGCAGCCGACGGGAGTTTCTACGACCTGGATCCCTACAGCACCGTGCGGGCCCGGCCCTTCCACGGCCTGCCCGGCCGCGAGTTCGGCCCCTACATGTCCCGGCTGCAGGGCAAGGGGCTGTACCGCTACCCCAGCCTGGCTGCCTACCCCCGGGCAGGGCTCATCAACCATCTGGGCAAAGAGCACAGCTTCGTGAGCAGGGACGTGCCCCCTGCCCCAGACATCAAGCACATGTACATGTCCTGGGACCTGGAGGACATGGAGAAGTACCGCATGCAGTCCATCCGCCGGGAGAGCCGCACACGCCAGAAGGTCAAAGGGCCCCTCATGTCCCAGTACGACAATGTGGCCCCGCTGCTGCAGGATGACCTGGGGGGCCTGGATGCCGTCCACCTGCGCAGCAAATCGGATCCTGGCAAGAGCGGCCTGCTCACGGTGGCAGAAGGGAAGGAGGGCAAGTACCCAGCCAAGGCAGCCACGCCTGAAGGGGACGAGCGTTACTATGGGCAGCACACGGAGCCTGAGCTGGACAGAGCCCTCTATCACAGTGGGGGCTATGGGAATGGGCAGCCCGAGAAGCCGTCCTTGCCCCAGAAGCAGAGCAGCATCCGGAACAGGAAGATGCACGAGCCAGGTGGCAGCAGCAGCGAGCACAGGACATATTTGCAGCAGGAAGCGAACCACAGGCAGCCTTCCGAACCCAAAAACGGGCCCCCCTACCCTGAGTACAGGCCCAAGGGTGGCCCAGAGCCCTCCGAGCCCATGGGCTACCAGCACTCAGGCAGCAAGTATATCCCAGCCAGCCAGGAGACCCTGAGGCTGAACCACAAAGAAGGGAGGCTGGCAGAGGACAGGCCAGACCTGGAGAGGCCCCGAGGCAGAGCGTCCATGGAGAAGCACTCCAGAGACTGCTACAAGGAGGAGGAACACGCTGCCCCTCCCGTGGCACCGCCACCCAAGCCCGAGCGGAGCCACAGCCTCCGGATGCGGGAGCACCCCGAGCCCATGGAGAGGGACTCTGCCCTGCTCTACCCCTACCAAACCCTGGGCAAGCGCCAAAGCACGATGACTGTGGTGTCCCAGTACGATAATCTGGAGGATTACCATACCCTGCCTCAGCACCAAAGAGGGGGCTATGCTGGAGCGGGGGGCTTCGTGCCCCCTGGCTTCCCCCACGTGCACAGCAGAACTTACGCCACGGCGCTGGGGCAGGGAGCCTTCCTCCCCACAGAGCTGTGTCTGCAGAGGCCCGAGACAGAGGTGCACGTCGAGTGAGCTGTGGGGGGGACAAGGGATAGAGTCTAAGCAGCCTCTGCTGGACAGTGGACTGTTTTATTTTTTCAGTGACAGTAAAAAACTCCCCGACCCTGCCCCAGTGAGCAAAGCAAACCCTCCTCAGCCCTCCCCCGGCCCCCACTCACTGTTTTTATGTAGTAGAGCTATAGATTTTCATGTAGTTTTGAGTCACCCGGGAGGACAGGGCAGGCTGTTGGCACACAGGTGTTGCCAGAGGCTGGGCAGGGCTGACACAGATGCTGCTGGGGCAGGGAGGGAAGGAGTTTTCCCTTCCCAGATGTGACGCTGGCTGCTCCTCCCCACACCCACGGTCCCATGTACAATGGACTGTGCCTGCAGCTCCATCCTGCTGCAAACTTCCCATCCCAGGCTGGCTCCCAGGAAAGGGCCATGGAGGAACTTCGGAGTTACACAGCAAGAGTGAGGCTGGGGCAGGGCTCCCCAGGGATCCTCTCTGTGCTGAGGCCCTGCCTCTCCCGTGGGCTGCACCCACTGCAGCTGCTCTGAGCTGGATGGGGGCCTGTTTTGACTTCAAGCCCGAGGAATAGGCTCTGAAGCCAGCTCAGAACACGACACACTCGTTACATTTCTTGCTTATTAACAAGCTGCTTCTGCCTACAAGAAGTCCATTTCCTTCACATTTCTCTGTTGTAAGCAGAGGCCAGCTGCAGGAGCCATGTAGAGCAGGTTTGCATTTCTCACACCAAAAGAAATAAAACACTAAACTACACCAAACCCAATCCCCAGAGCTGGGAACAGCACCCCCATTCCATGCCCATCCTTCCTCTTGGCTGCAAGGTTATCCATGGCCCAGATGAGCTCATTTCATCCTGTGGCTGGCAAGGCTGTCATCTCACTACAAAAAAATACTAGAAAAATAGATTTAAAAAAAAGTCTATAGCATTATGTAAATCAGAGCCCACCTTGCCAGCTGTGTGTGACAAGCTCTCTGCATGAGCAGCTGCCCTGGGCCAGGTCCTGCAGCAGTTCCATCAGGGAATGCTCCTGCTGAGCTGAAGCTGGAGGTGTCCACACTCTCTGCAGCCTCTGAGTTTCATGCTGGGCAGAGATCCCTGTGAAGCTGTGGCACACAAGGAGCAGTGATGTGCCCAGGTGCAGCTCCCCCAGTACTCAGTGAGTAGGGACAGAAGGCCAGTGCACTCTAAAATACATCAAAAATGGTGTCCAAGCTGTTGAAAAGCTTTGATACAGTAAAAACAGCCTGGCAGCCCGTGGTGCTGCCTCTCAGACTCCCCAGGATTCACACCCCCTGTACAAATAAAGCACATCCATTCCATTGGGTAGGGCTTGCAAGCAATACTTGAGATTTAGCAGTTTTTAAATGTTCACTGATAAATTCCAAGGCCATTCCTGTTTTGTGTGGTTGAAGAACTTCTCTACCTGTTTCAAATCTCTATTGTTTTATGAAAAACCTGGAAGTCCTGCAGTTAGCACACAGCTGCTTAGGCTTTTTTGAACAAAAGGTTTCATGGCTATTTTGGGACTTTTAAATCCTAAGGAAAATCTGCTTCTAGTTGCTGACTACTCTGTAGCTGTTCGCTTCTTTTAACCTTGGAGCCTTGTCTGGGGCTATTTCAGTAACTACCTTCTGGTTCTATTTTATTGTGCAATGCTGGTGTTTTAAGCATTTTGTTTAGAAGAGTTCTCACGTGTTATGGAACGGAATCTTGCAGTAAGAAAAAAAAGAAGAAAGGGAAAAAAAAAAAGATAAAAAAGCAGCACTGTGATCCAGGTTACCACAATCTCCTCACGAGGAATTCCCAGGTAGAGGGGTTGGGGTTTTTGGAGAGGGAATGCTTTTTGTAGTGTTTTCTTTTAAGAAAAACTGACATAACTGCACAGAAAGGGACCACTGGATGAGCTATGCTATCTCCACTGTCAGTAACTCCCAGGCAAGGCTGAGCTGCCCCGGTTCCTCGGGACCCAGGCTGGATTATCTGTGCTCCCTAGCAGAGCTGTGTTGTGCCAGGGCCAGGACCAGCCTCAGCCCCCGGTTACCTGCCAGGTGTCCATTTGAAGCAGGGACAAGTGTTTGGTTCAGGCTATTTGGGATTCAGGTAAAGAGAGCTGCAGGTCCAACCTCTTTATCCATGAAAGCCTTAATTCCCCCTCTGCCCCGCAGCCTCCCCCTCCCTCTGCCTGGGCCTTACATCAGCCAGGACTATCCTGCCACTACGAGGGGCTGGTCCCAGCTCCTGCTAATTGTAAACACCTCTGGATTTTCCTGCTCGAAGCCACTGTAGAGCCCAAGTGCCATCCCTGGACAGCCTCTGCTCCTCAGTGCTCTGCTGCTCCTGCCCAGCTAGGCTCTCCCTGCATTGTGTGAAGTGCCAGATGCGAAGCACCCGCTCATCCCATTGGAAACAAACCCTTCAGCACCTTTCCCAAAGGGCTTCTGGAAGTGCACCTGTACCCCTAGCCCCGAGGGCTGCTGCAAACAGTCTTTTGGGAATGAGAGGAAGAAGACAGCAGAGCAGTGACTCCCAGCCATCTCCCCCTTGGCACGCCGCCACAGCCAGGTGTGTCCCAAGGGTGGAAGCTCTCCAAGAACCCAAAGTCATGTCCAGCACTGCTGAGTCACAGTACAGAATTAAAAAAGGTGAAAGCACCAGCTTTTCCCAGGTAACACAGACCAACACCTTTCTTTTATCGTTGCTCCTGCCCACGGCTTCAGCAGCATCCTGCATGATCCTGCCCTGCCAAGCCATACAGTGAACTATGCAGTCCTGCTCCTGCTGTGGGCTCAGTCTGCTGGTCCTACAGAGACTTTTACATCCTCATTAACCCCAGAATTCATAGGTGAGGTTGGAAAGGGTGTCATGCATCAGAGCGAGGTAGGGAGGTGATACCAGGACTCTCAGGTGGGTGAGCTGGAGGACGGTGACAGCCCAGTCCTGTGTCCCAGAGTGGTGAGAGCAGGGGGACAGCAACGCAAATAATCCTCTAATCCAAGTGCAGTTGTGCTCGGGCTCAGTAATTCCTTGCCTGACCACATCCCCATGAGGTGACAGCAGCCCTGTTCCTCAGCAGTTCCCTCACACGGACACAATCTGCATCTTCAGCTGCCGCTCCTGTTTCCAGAAGAGGGTCTCTCAGTGCATGCAGGAATGAGGCTCCAGGAGTGTGCTCCAGCTCTGGATTTTCACCTCTGCTTTGGAGCAGGACGTGACCTTACAGGAGACCTTCCTTGGGAAGGGGAGTGCAATCGTAGGTGAGTAATGAGGACTTGGCCCCTATGAAGTCTTAAGCATTAATTTCTGATTTTTGCAGTCTTATCAGGTGATATCTATATGCATCTCTGAGAACACCCCCACAACTTTGTGCCTATGTCTTTGCAGTGATCCCCCTCCCCTGCTCACCACTGGGGGATCAGTGAGGATTGCACAGTGGTAGTAAGTTGCTACACAAAACCAAAACTGACTTGAAAACCTTCTGTTCCTCTTTGACCCCAGAAGGGACAGAACCTCAAGTGTGCTCTGCCATCCCCTGGGCTGGTGACAGGGCATTGACTCAAGTGGTGTGTTAAATGTCAGGAAATCTGGGTGAGAAGTTGTTTTCCTTCCTTTTGTTGCAGCGGCTTAGGCATGTTCCTGTTTCCCCAGAGCCCCAGATCCCTGTGAAAGGCATGGTGTGGTGTGAGGGAACACCACAGTTCCATGTGTGCAAGAGTCCTGCCTCGTCCAGCTGGGGGGAGGGAGGGGGAGACTAAAGGGTTGTTTTGACGTTCATTATCCTGCTGTAGAAGACTTGATTTTTCTTTCCCTGAGCCGCATGAGAGAAACATCCCAGAAAGTCTTGGGTTACCTTTGGAGTTCCCTTTAATTTATAGAGTGTCTTTTTTTGTGAACTGGTGTAAAATGTATATGCCAACAAGCTCATGTATTTTTATGTAAATATTTTTTGTGGTTTCCCCACTTGCCCTTCTCTGTAAATATTTAGAATTCTCATATTCTTCTCACCTTGTATGATGCAGATGTGGTTTTGTTTCTGTTTTTTATTTGTACTGTAATGCAACAATCCAGACTGAGGTGTCTTGTGGTATTAAACAAAAGCAACAGTCCCACTGAGCTCACACTCAGATGTGCAACTTGACAGCATTAATCAAGCCAGGTTAAAAACTACTCAGGTGTGCCTATGTGTATTTTTTCCTCTGCCTCGTTAATTAACTGTGTACTTAAAAAAACCAGGAAGAGCCAGCTTGGGGCCATGCCTTGGAGGGAGGGATGCTGGCAGGCAGCTAAGCATGAAGGAGGTGACTGAATTCCCATGCCAAGGCTTGGGCTTGCCGTTCCACCTGTGCCCATTGCTGCTTCCTAACAATAAATAAACCTGCCTGGGCTGTTTGAGTGTCCCTTTCCTCTCACCCAGCACGACAGCATGAGCAGAAACAGCCTGGCCCTGGCACTGAAGGCACAGGGCAGATGAAGTCAGGACAAACAGATGGCACAGGCCACCTCCAAGTTGGCTGGGAGGGATTCTGGGTACCACAGTAATACAATACTGCTCATAGTTAATTAATAGCAAAAAGATGATTAAAGGAAGTGAATTTCAAACATTTTTAATACTCTAAGAAGGAACTCTAACAGTCTTTTCATCCAGTAAATAATACAGAGTTTAGAACTGCTGCCAGGATTAAAAGCAGCCTAATCCATCTCTCCTTGGAGGACAGGTGACCCCACTGCTCATGGAGTGCAGTCCAGCTCTGCCCAGAGGCTTTGTGTGACCGCAGAGGGGCTGCATTAGGCCTTTGGAAATCATTGCCTCATCTGCTCCCAAATCCTCACTTTCCAGTCCACATCTGCTTACTAATGCACATCCAAACTCTGCTCTGCTGTCCTTGTGAGGTCCCACTGGCAAACCCAGCAACCCACCCCTCCTGCCTGAGCCTGGAATTCTGCTCTTCCAGAGCCAGGAGCAGGGGCTGTGCCATGCAGGCCCTCTGTTCTCAGTGCCCTCCCTCTCATGGGAGGACACCAGAGCTGCCCTCAGAGGGCAGGACATGACCAGGCTGACTTGGCAAATAAAAATCCTGACTTTTAAGTTCAGTAGACAAATTCACATCTTAACTGAAGTGTTGGTGGCTGGTCAGCCCCTTTTCTGCACAGCACACTGCCAAGGATGGGTAAATGTATCGTAGGACGCTCGGGCTGGGTGTGTAAGGGAACAGCAGGAGGATGAACCCCAGGGGTGTTTCCTCAGGGAGCAGCCCCAGATGTGGCATGCCACCTCCCCAGCTTAGCTTGGCCTGAAGTGCTCGAAAAACAGCCCCATGGGCATTTCCTTTAATGGCACCGAGATCCCAGTGAGCTAAGAACTGCGGGCTGGGGGTTCACACACCAGGAGAGGGCTCGGGGTGCCCCTGCAGCACCGGGAGCAGCTCGGTTGCATGCAGTTCTTCAGCCACTGCTGTAAGGATAAACAGGATGGAAACTCCATCCCTCTCTGACAGCCTGCCCCGAGCAGCTGAGGTTTGTGGGCAGAGCACGTTGAGGAAAAGGGAGAAGGATGGGTTTGAATTGTGCCAAAGCAGTGGTAGAACCTGGGGCGCAGAATCGCTTTTCCTCCCGAGGAGTTTCCAGCAGGCAGCGCTGTTAGACCGCCTTTGCCTCTCAAACCCGACCTGCCACTGAAAAAGATGATGATGTTCCTTTCTAGCAGTTTCTGCTCAGCTTTCCAACTCCTTGTGTCTAAGGATGGGTTTCCTTTTAATTTTTTCATATTACAGATTTGTAGAGTGGTCAATGCCGGCAGCATCCTAAGGTGATCCTGAGGAGCAGCCCCATGTGAGCGCCTGGCCGAGCTGCCTCACTCCCCCCAAATCCTGAGCATCCCCACCGGGAAGTGACCTGCAGACCTCAGCAGGGGAGCCACTAAGTTCCAGGGCCCCATCCCAAAGGAACACAATAATATGTTCACTTCTACTCTAAAAGGCATCCAAAACCAGCAACTGATGCTGGAAGAGCCAGGAAGATGCTCAGTCTTTCCTCCCTCCGTCCCTCCAGCTGGTGTTCGGATGCCCTGCTAAGATTCATTATGAGCTCACGGAGCCAGAGGAGCCCCCAGCACGGGCTCTGAGCCCAGCACCTGCCAGAGCAAGGCTTGGGCAAATACATCCCCAGCCATGCCACGACTGAGCTTCTCTTCCCGTTCCTTTCCTCCTTTCCCAAACCCGAGCCTGCATTTGTATTCTCACCTTCCCATCACCCAGAGGGAGGCAGATCCCTCCAAGCTGGAGCTGCTGGTGCCCCTCCTCTAGCAGGGCTTGACAGGAGCTTGGCAGCATCACAGGAGCAGGGGAGGGGTGCAGGAGGTCACACAAATCCCCTGGATTGGCATTCCTGGTGCAGGAACTGCCTGCCAGCCCCTCCAGAGAGCTGCCACGGAGGGCAAGGGTCCTGCCCAGGCACAGCCTAGGAGCGCCAGACCGGCCACTCCTAAGGGAGAATTCGTGATGTGGGGCCAACAGCAGCAACCAAAATGGATGGGAAAAGCAATCCTTCGTGCTCCTCTCATCCTTCTCGGGGACAGCAGGAGCAAGCTCCCTGCTCCAGGGCTGTCCAGCCTCCTCCCACTCCTCCCTCGGGAAGAGCTGAGAGGGCAGGGTCCTGCCCTTTGCTTTGCCTCTGCAAAAGCTTTGAGACAGCACTGCATCGGGAACTGTCACAACACCAGTTCCCTGCCCCTCTTCCATCACTTCATCAACCTTTCCTGAGGGGTTTTTGTTAATCTTGTGCCATTTGGATGCTCAGAGGCAGGGGGAGAAGTCAGGGGTGTTGGGAAGGTCTGGGGTGTCCTTACAAAGGGATCGCCCACTGCCTGATGAAACCTGGGGCTGCAGGCTCCAGCAGGGCTGCTGAGCACAGAGTCACTGCAGAGTCCTGTGGGGTGACCAAACTACACCCTCACACCTAAAGTCATTAATTCAAGAGGCAGCAGAGCCCAAACCAAAGGTGTGACCTGCAGAAAACATCCCTGGAATAGGGAATGGGCTGTCCTGGTAAAAGGGGGACTTGGTGCATTTTACAGGGAAATTAAAGCTACCTCAACTCCATCCCATGCATCTTAATCCTTTCAGTTGCAGATCCTTGCCAATGGGCTGAGGAAAGTCACCAGCCTCAGACAGACACCTTGAGTCCAGACTGTGTTTGTTTTCTGGTCAAACTGCAGGACAGGCTCCTCCAGGATCTGCCTGGAAAGGTCTCCCTGGCCCACGAAGCCTCCTCCAGGTCCTGCCCAGAGCTGCTGTCCAGCCTGTCGTGCCACAGTCCCTGTCGTGCCACTCGGGGCCTGCCCAACATCACATTCACTGCTCTGATTCCCTCACAAGGGGAAGAGGGAGATGGATCCCCCCAGAAACATCCTCCATAGAGTGTCTGAATTCATTAATTACAGGCAGGTGCAGTCATGAGGCACCCACCTTTCTGAACAAGGAAAGTTGCCCTTACAGATACCAAAGGCAGTAGGGAAGAATGAGATCCTCCTACAGATCTGACCCTGATAGGGTTGTGCATTTAGAAGGATTGCAAGGATTGTAGGTGTGACAGGTGGGAAAGGAAAAACAGGTTACACAAAGGGGGAGGTGTTCAAGTAAAAATGCGTTCATCCATTTTTTAAAGATGCTGGAGAAGAGTATTTGACTCCAGCAAGTGCTGGAACTTTATGCATTATTCAAAGGGTGTGAACGTTTGAAGTCTGGAGACCTGGAAACCTTCACCGAGAACAAGTCTCCTGGCACATTCCCAGGGAGGAAGTGTGAGTGATCCGTGCCCTCCCGGCAGAGCAGGCGGCTGCAGTGCTTTCCATGGATTCTGCCTCTGCTCTGCACCCCAGCACTTCACAGCAGTTCTGCTTCCCCTTCACCCCCAGATCACACTGAAAACCCCAGCAGGATGCACTCGGGATACACCCAGGGAGAAGCTGCTCCTGAGCCACCAGGGTCAAACAGAAGTGATGCAAACACACAGGGAAATGCAGCAGGAAGGCAGAGGGATGAAGGAGAACACAGCAGCCCACATTAAACTTGCAAGGGAAAACCAAGTCCTCCCGCTCCTCCAAATCCACCCTCGCCCTCCCAGGCAGCCAATCCCATCCACAGCAATATTCCAGAGAACCTAATTCTGCTGCACTTCAAGCTATAAATTCAAACATCAGAATAAAAAAAGAGGTGCCAGACGGGGCCAGGTTTTCAGACAGGCAGGCAGCCAGCCAGCAGCACAAACACACTGAGCACGGGCAGACATCTGCCTTGCCCCCTCCTCCTCCCCATCCCTGCTTTTTATTTATTCCCATCTTTTCTTTTTTCTTCTCTTCACATTCCCTCTGGTTGCTTTCTGAGGGGGACCTGCATCGCTTCGCCCATGGGGTTTCTGTTTCAAGCCTTTAATTTCTTTTCTCTGAATCGAGCTCAAGCTTTACCAGCCTTTCTGCCTTGATCCAGCCCCTCAAGGGTGGGAACTGGAGCAGGATCTGCCTCATCTTCTATCCCAAAGACAGCTGGGGAGGGATGGCTGCACAGGACAAGCAGGAGAGTGGATCCCACCACTAACCCCCACTGTGCTGACCAGAAAGCCCACTGATATGGAGAAAGTGGAATTTCACTGATGATAACTTCCCAACTAATCTGAAATACAAAAGGCACATTCACACACTTACAGGGCAGCCACCAACTGCTGCAGGAGAGTAAGAGAGTCTGCCTCAAACGTCCTCACTTTTTCCTTGTGTGAAAGACTCTTGCAAAAGGAGCTGATGTTAAAGTGCCACCACTTTATAAAATACTTTCCTCAATCAACAAAATAAGTCCAAAAGCAAAACAAACCCGCTGTAACAACACCCCCAAACCACAACCTTTTCCCTTGCACCTCAGGGATGATTTTAAGGTGAAGGATGAGGGCAGGCTCAGTGTCCCCACCCACTGGGATCTCTTCTCGTGGAAGGGAGTGGAGGTTTCCCTCAGGGCTTTCAGAGTCTGGAATCTGCAGGGCAAGGGGCAATCATGGAATGGTTTAGGTGGGAAGGAACCCTTCAAGCTCATGTAGTCCAACTTAGCTGAGTGATTTTCACATTAGGTTTTGAGGGACAGGTGGGCCATCAGGAAAACAAGGAAAAGCTCCTTCCCAAGAGCCAGAGAGGTTGTTTGCTGTTGGTGCAACAGTAATTGATGGCATGAAAGCCCACAAGGTTCTAAGTTAACCACTCTCTTTTCCAGAGCAAGATTTGAGTAATAAAGGGACAGACACGAGACCATGGGAAAAAAGAATATTTGATGGGGGCTGAGCAGGTGAACAGGATCCATCCAGCACCCCACAAGAGGTGGGTTAGGAGCCTTGGGAAAGGACAGTAGAGCTGCACAGATAGAAATCATAATAATGCTTAGACACAAAGGTGCAGACTGAGACTCCCCAGCCATCCCTCTGCTGGCAATTCCTCACTTTTGGGTCCCTCACTTTGCACCTCGGGAATTCTTTTGTGGGTTTGTGTTGTAGATGCCACCTCTGCTCCCTGCTCCTGCACACTCCCATCACATCCTGCCCCCACCTCAGCAGTGTCCCTGTGCCTGCTGCCTTTCAGCTCCCCTCGGGGGGAGGAACGAAGGAGCAGTGAGGATAAGGAGGGAGCAGAAACGCCCGTGTGGAGTCAGACCAGGCACAGAGGAGCTCAACACCTGAACCAGCAGGAAGCCCTGATGGTTTGTGTCTCACCACAAAAGCACCAGTGGGAAGAAGGCTCTGGCAAGGCCCTTCATCATGAAAGGGAAGAAAGAGAACAAGGAATTCGGTTTACATTATTTTTTCCCCCTACAGATACTGGAGCTTTCTGGGTGTAACACAGACAAACTCAGATCCAGATCATCCATGGGCTGGAGCATCCCTGAGTTGGGCAGTGCCTTAGACATGATCTATCCTCACCTCTGGGAGGCCTTTCCCCCATCAGGGCCTCATTACCACAGGCTAATTACTCACTAACAGTAAAACCCTGTTCACAGAATCCCTCATTTATGAGGAGAAGGGGTGCTGCAATGTGAACCTGGGCCAGCAGCACCTTCATAGAAATTCCCAGCTCATGACAGGGATGCAAATTTGTCTGTGAAACACCGTTCTCTAAAGGTGTAGGAGCGGGGGTGGGTAGGATGGTCAGGACAGATGGAAACGAGAGATCTCTGAAGCCAGGTCCTGGAACTTGGGGTTTATTGCCAAGGGCATGGGTGCAGGGGCCCTGCTTGGAGCTGCCAGCCACGGAGCAGGCCCCAAAGAGAGAGAGAGAAGAAAAGAAGAGAGGAGGAAGAGCGGGAAAAACACAAAGAAAGCGAGGTTCCCGTTACAATACAATAAATCTTCTTCTGTGCTGAATATTCTAATTCTCACTAACCAATCTAGTACAAGATACAAATCCTATAGCATTTACATATAGCCTATAAGAATCCTTACATTACCACACTGTGTTACATTTTAAACCCTATAAACTACTCTTTGGACCCCTCCTGCCAGGCTAGTAGGGTCTGCTCTGACCCTTGGAGCTGTCTGCAGGCAGAGGGTATTACTAACCAAGAAGGGTATTGTTTAATCAGAAAGGGGATTACCTTCAGCTGGCCATACCATTGTTTTCCAGTTGTTCAGTAACTAAAACTTGGTATGTCAAAGCTTGCTTTCACTTCAATCTCGCTCATAGCTTCTATATTCTCAAAATCTTTTGCCAGGCAGTCATATTTATAAGGCTTTTCTGTTTCATCTTCCCCAACATAAAGGGTTGAGGAATGGATGATTGCAGGTTGGACAGGGCTTGGAGCAACCTGGGATAGTGGAAAGTGTCCCTGCCCATGGCAGGGGGCGGAACTGGATGAGCTTTAAAATCCCTTTCCAAGCCAAACCATTCTGGGACTCCATGAAGATGGATTTCAAAACATTCCAGTTTCTAATTCCCAGACCTTGGGCAGCAGGTTTCATCCCCAGTTTACTGAAAGAAAACCAGAGGCTGAGCTCAGTGAATTTAGGGAGTCACACAGTACCTGGGATATGACAGTGGGACCCCACCGACATCAGTGTCCCCAGGGAACCCTGCCACAAGTGGCTGAGCTCATTTTCCTGGCTTCAGACTCCAGATTTATTCTCTCCTGGTTTATCCTTGCACAGTGATTGGGAACAGGTCACACCCTTCCCAGGCTCCTCAGCCCCCAAAGCCCAATTCCCAGGTTCATATGATGCCAAGTCAGTACCTTCAGAGGTAACTAAGCACCTAATCAATTTTGGGCCTCTACTCACTAGTTGAACACACAAATCTGATTTATCCCCTTTATTTCAGCAGGCAGCAGAGTAGGATGGAGCGCTGCCAGGAGCTGGGACAGACCCCTGCTCAGTCTTTCCCATCTGCAGGTTTGCTTTTGGACACTCCCACTGAAGCATCCTGAGCTCAGGAGGGCACTCTGCACTTGAGCAATAGAAACGTCAAAGCAATTAAGTCTGAAGAGGTTCTTTTTCTAGCCATTCAAATTCTGTGAATTGCCTCCAGTGTGTACAAAACATCTTCCATTTTAACACTCATCCAAGTGTTTTCCCTGAGCCATAGTCAGGGGATGAGGCAACATTCCCCTTTCTGCAGAGGAACTCCTGGGATGTGCCTGGAAACCACTCATGTGCCACTGGACACCCCTCAGTGGGGAAAGGCCAAATTACTGAGCCCCAAAGCTCTGAACAGGAGTCACAAGGCCCAAGGCCACCAACCAGTCACCAGCCAGCCCTGACCATGCTGGGACCACCCCCAGAGTCCAATTCCTGAGTGTTTCTGCTCTACCTGTGAGAAAAAGCTGTTACTGCCCTGCTGGTCCCATTCCTCCTCCTGCCCTGCTCTGTCAAGGACAATGTCAGTGGTGGATGTTTCCAGGGGCAAATCCACTGGGGACACTTCCCAGGATCCAAACTCTGGAAAGCAGCTCCGTGTCCTTGTGGAAAGAGGCAGGAGCTAGACAGGGAACAGCTGACCTCATCTTCCTGTGGCCTTTCAAGCTTCCTTTGGCCCGGCTGCTGTGGTCCCAGCAAATCCCTCCCACTCCCTCAGCCACCCCTCTCTGGGTTCCTCTTGTCCTGAGCAGCCTCCTGAGCCTGAGTCCTGGGGAAATACATGCAATCTCTTCCTTTTAGTGATCAATCCAAGACTGAAACCTCAAGGAAAATGTGCAAGATAAGGACATTTCTCCCAAGGCCTCTGCAAGCAGCAATAATCCTTCAGCTGCCTCCCAAAGTGGTTCTCCACAGCCTCTGAGGCCACACAGTGGGTTCAAGAGCTGTGGCTCATCCCTAGGAGGGCATTTCCACTCCTGTTTTCCACCAGGAGGCTGCTGGGGCCACAAAACCCCAGGCTGGATTTCTGGTGCCAACAGGATCATCAGGACCCCGGCTGCCATGAGACAGCAGCTTTATAAAAACAGAACTGCCTCATTTCTTGAAACAAGAAAGGAAGAGAGAGGAGGGGAGCTGCAGGAGGCAGCCCCAATGCACCCCAATCCACCCCACCCCAGTCTAGCTCAGCATCACAACAGCCCCAGCCAAGGGAGAACAGCTCAGGCACCCCCAGGGACAGGACACAGCTCCTCACAGCCATCTCTGCAGGGCCTGGGGCTGACACCACTGTGGATCCATCCTTCCCCTGCCCTGGCTCCTCTCCCAGTGCCAGGGGTTGCCTCAGGAACCCGTGCTGGCTCCAGCCTGGACTGGGAATGCAGCAGGCACCTTCTGCAGGGTGCAGCCAGGGCCTGCTGCAGCTCAGAGCTGAGGGGATGGGGTGGAGGCCACCACTGACCCCTCTGATCCCTGCATCCCACAGAGCATCTGCCTCATCCCCTGCTTTGTCCCTTTGCAGAAAAACAACAGAGGGGTTCCTAAAACTCACACACCTGAGGATGGCTCAGTACTCAAAGCTTAGATTCCCCTTTGGCACCAGAGGACAGGACTCTCTGCTCCAGTCTGGCACAGGAGCCTAAAGGTTCTGTCACCATGGAGAACCCAAAACTCAGAGTGTGAGGCAGGGAACAACACCCAAGTGCAGAGCAGAGTTCTCTTCCCACCAGATGAAGCTCTCAGCAAGGAGCTCAGCCCAAACCCATCCAGCCACCCCAGGCATCCCAGGCTCAGCTGGCAGAGCTACACCCCAGAACTCCTGTGTAGGCACAGGACTTGCCATAAGGCAGCAGAAGTATGATCTCCAGCATCTGGGCAGGCACTCAGTCAACCTTGTGCTGCAGCTTCTGCTTTTAATGTTGTTTCAGAATAAAAGTTGTCATGGTGTACAGGTACAGCACAGCACCAATAACAACAGTTAAACTGGAACAATAACAACAGGGTCCTCTCCCAGCCAAGGGCACTGGCAAACCACACATGCATCACCTAAACACATGCAGAATCCCTTTGGCTCCACAAGTAATTCTAGCAGGGAGTTCCAACAGTCTTGGAGATGAAAAAAAGATATTTAAAAATGTATATTTAACTTCAGCCAGTTCAAAATGAGCTGTTTCTGTTTAAATTTTGTGGCATTCTTGTTTTGGTTTTGTACTCCACCTCTCTCCATGGCTCAGAGACGTGACATTTCCATAATATACTGGGTTCCACTGAAATTGAGATGATTCCCAGGCTGTGGCCTTTTGGAAGGCAGGAGTCAGGACCAGCTTTCCTTCATCTCAGTATGTGTGCCCTCTCCTCCCTCAGAGAACCCCAGAGCTCTGCCAGCCCAGGAGGAAAGGGCAGGAGCTGTGGCAGGCACATGCTGCTGCACTTTCATTATCACAGTCACAACACGCTGCCAAGCTGGGGGAGTATTTTTAGACTGGGAAAGAAAAAAACCTAGGCATTTATCAGAGAATTATTAATACAAAAGCAACACTAATATTAGCAGTGTTCGCTTTTCCCTATACTTATACAAATTGGGGTTGTTTTTTCCCTTCTCCAGCTCTTCTAGACAAGGAAATTGGTGCTTATCCACCATTGAGAGGTCTTGGACAAAGAAACCAAGACAGGGGACAGGGATGGGGGGGCTCCAGGACTTAGGGGGATACAGGGATGTCTAAAAAGGACCACTTTGACTCCTGCCATGGATGGCAAAAGCTGTCACACCCCGTAGGCTCCCCCAGGGAAATGTGTGTGACACACACACTGAGGATCCATGGACCAAGTTCTCTCATTCTCTGCAATATCCTTGCTCTCAGAAGACTTGCTGACAGGTAGATGACCAAGGCAGTTCATCTGAGTAAGATTTGCATAGATAAACTGGATTAAACCCCTGTATGGACACAGCTAGAAGCAAGTTTTGATTTATTTTAGCTCTAAAGTAAATAATTAAAGGCCACTTTTGTTCTGACCAAGAGCAGCCATGCCAGTGTAGGTTAAGTGATCCACCTTCAATCCTTGCCATTAGTTAATCTGGACTAATTTTCACCCAAGTATCCTTGATCAAACAAACCTGAAGCAAGACAGAGAGTCCTCCTGAGCTGACTGCAGCCAGTGCTTTGGAGGCAGCCAAAACAGGTCCAACACCAACCAGCAATGGGATCAGGCAAGTTGGGAACAATTTCAGCTCCTTCTGCAATGACATTGAGCTGCCTCAATCCTTGGGGGTGAACAGAGGCCACAGCAGAGCCCAGCTGGTAAAACAATCCCAGGATCACAGACTGGAGCCTCTGGAGATCACCTCCAGCCCTGTGCTGCCTGGGGTCACCCACGGCACAGGAAGGAGCCTGGGTGGGGTTTGGACATCTCCAGAGGAGGAGACCCCATAGTGTCCTGGGCAGTCACTCTGGGGCTCTGCCATCCTCCAAGTCCATCCTCACAGGACACATGGTCCCCACATGGTCCCCACAGCTCTGGACTCCTGCTGGATTTGCTCCTGGGTTAATACCCAGGCAACACTGGGGCTTTCAGCCTGTTTTTCTCCCAGAGCCATTTCTGGCTTGGCTGTGCACAAGGTTATTTAACAGGAGCCCAGGGGAGAAGGGGGAGGGAAGGAGGGATTTTGCTTCTCCAGAGAAAGCTGCTGCTGTCAATGAGCAAAATAAAATACTGTGGAGAGAAAGTGCCTGACAAGAGACTGAGCCCCAGGAATTGTTATCGGGATGGAGCCAGAGGCTGACGCTGGAGAAACGAAGGGGCTGAACAGGCACTGCAAAGCAGTGAATGAAGAGCAGAGATGCCCAGGACAGGCTCTGTACACGAGGCAGGAACAGCAGGACCTTGTCAGCCTCGGGCTGATCAGAGCAGCTCCAGACGAGGTGGGTGATGGTTTATCCCACTCATGCTCTTACATCTCCATTTTCCACAGATAAGCTGATTTCCACAGGCCTGCTTTCAGTACAGCAGCAACTGCAAATACTGAAGATATTACACAGCAACTCATTGAGCTGGGAAGAGATGTTCTGGAGGGGTTTTATCAAGATAAGATAAGCAGCAGCTCAGCTGCAGAGACAGAGACCCATCAGGACATATGATCTGCTTGGCCCCTTTGAGCAGATTTATATTTGGAGAAAGAACAAATGCAAACACATATAAACATCTGAGACAGATTCCGTCCTCTGCAAGGAAAATCACACCTACAAACACTGGTGGTCACAAGATTTAAGCTTCAGTGCATTCCCTGTACCAAAGCCACACCTTGAGCAGACCCAGGAGCTCATGGGAGGGTGTCATTTTAGAGGAGAGAAGCACCAAGGATAATGAAGCTCTGACAAGTTTCATGGAAAAAGCAGCCAGGTAGAGGGAAAGGACCCACAGCAGCAGCCCTGTGGCAGGAAAGGCTTCCACAGGAGGAAAAGGTCAGCAAGCTGCAGAGCTCCTGCTCAGAGCAGAGACCCCGAGACCCCGGCCTGATGGGAGTTCTTTCGTCCAAATCCTTACCCAGGGCACTCAGGCTCTAAAGAGCAATGAAGTTTGAACCTGCACTGGGAACCTGCAACTGAGAAACTGCTTCAGCTTTTGAAGTGACGTGTTTGCAGTTAAAGGATCTGGTTTTGCCAGCATAAACAAGGCCATGGGTTAAGTGCAGCTGCTCCATCAAAAACAAGCAGAGAAAAAAACGAGGATAAATCAGTATGTGAGCTAAGAGAATAATTACTTTTGCCTCTTTCTGTTCACAAATGGATTGGAGCAACTGAGAGTTTTCTTGGATCTATTTATGATGGGAAATTCGCAAGGCTGTTCCTGCAAATAATTAGTTATTGATCCCTAAGTTTGCTTAGGGAAAAGCTCTCCTAAGCAAGTCAATCTGTTATTCAAACCACATTTGTTTAGGGATTTGTGGCACTGGAGCCACATTTTTGGTTTCCTACTGATGAAGCACAACTCCAGGTTTCTCCATGAGTGAGAGAGGTGTTTGAAATCCCATTTTTCAGAATCAATCCTTTTCCCCCCCTTCTTCTTCCAATAAATGCTTTTCTTCAGTATTTGCTTAAAAGGTTTTGAATATTTCTTGGCAAAAAATTATAGTTATTTTATTAATACTCTAGGAGTGTTTTCCCAGCATTCTATGTTCTAACTAATAACAACAGCATTAAGTGAATCCTTGAATTTCTCCTGACCCAGGGCAGACAAGTGAGGACAGAGTTTTCATTTCTGCTCAGCTTCCTGCTTCTTCTCATGACAGAAAAGCTCTGATCATCAAAACACCACCAAACACTTTTTGTTACAAAACCACACAGATTTCACACAAAACATGCCACACAATCTTTTCCCAGCATCAGGACCTGGCACGTGGCTGGGATTCCTCAACCCAGTGTAACAAAAAACCCATCTCATCTTCTCAAGGGCAGGGTTTCACTCAGGAAGTGCTGAATCCTCACCATAAACTTTCCTTAGGTCCTTTTTCCCAGAGCTGGAGGAATCAGCACTTTTGTCCTACCCCTATTTTCAAGAAGCATTTATTGCCCTCTGATTTGAGTTCTGGTTGGATTCAATCACCCCCAGAAAAGCAGAGCAGACTTTCAGTCTGCAGCAATTAGAGGCAAAACCTGAGGAAATGAACCCTCAACCTTCAACTCCCGTTTCTCGCTTCCCTGGCTCTGGCAGAACAGGCTGCCTGTGCCTGATATCAGAGTTTTACAGGGAAAACCCAAGTGCAGGGGGGTGAAGCAGCTTGGTGGAGTGTTCCCCAAACCTGTGTGACACTGAGCCCCACTGCTTGCCCAGGCCAGGCACACACAGCCTGGGGCTGCAAGGCAGAAGCCAAAGAAAGCAGCTGGGACTGACAATCCCAAATGCCAGAGGGGTCTGGAAAGATCCCACCACACGATCATGGAACATCCTAAACTGGACCCACAAGGATCATTGATTCAGCCCCTGGCCCTGCACAGACACCCCCAGATCCCACCCTGTTCATCCCTGGCAGTGCTGTCCAAACACTCCAGGAGCTCGGGCCGTGCCCATTCCCTGGGGGAATTCCCTGGGGAGCCTGGGCAGTGCCAGCACCCTCGGGGGGAAGAACCTTTCCCTGATCTCCAGCCTGACACAACAGTACTTCCATGCCTTTATGTGCACACTGATTTTAGAGGTCTTGCAAAACTCCCTGGTCCAGCTCTCTCCTCTCTGTCTGGACTGTCAGAAATTCAAGTGCTGCTTGAGCTCCTTCACATCCCATTTCCCTGCTCATCCCCAGCCATTCTGCAGCAATTCTTCCAATTGTGCGCCACAAAACTCTGTGGAAGTGTTCCTTCATCCTGCTGCACTCACAGAGATGCTGGTGTGAAATGCACTTTTTCAAATTCTCAGCTCCAGCCCCAGCAGGGTTTGTTAGTGCAAACACCCTGAACTGTCCCTAAGCCTTCTCCTTCCCTCCTCCCGCAGCTCAGTGCCATTCCCAGCAGCTTTGGAGCTCATTCCTTTCAACAGCCCTGCAAATCTCTATTACCACACCATGATGGGCTCAAGAAAAAACAGCATTTCCAAGCCAAAGGGAGGAAATTTCTGTTTGGTTTTGGTTGGACTTTCATTTTTTTCAAGGCATGTTGTGAAAGAATAAGAGCTACTTCTTAGAGATAAATGTGCCTTTGCAAGCTAAACAGGAAAATTGCATTTCCATGCCTTTGAATGCCTCAGAGCCCTCTTTGATAGCTCAGGAGGGTGTAGGAAAACCTGGCCCTAGGCACAGACTTCGGGTTGGAAGAAACCTCAAAGACAATCTCGTTGAAGCCAAAATCTGTTTTTCATTAATTCAAACTGCTTTTCACAAGTGATTTATCCTCACAATAGGATGAGCACAGGAACTGAACCTCAGAGAACAAACCACAGAACTTTAGTGTACTAATGGGACCACACGAACTTTTATCTAATTAGTAACATCCTGTAAGGTGCCTTTACACAGTGTAAGTGTCACTAGTGCCATTAGAGCGGCCACAAAAAGGCCAGAGGACGGTGACAGTCAGGAGATTCCCAAAGCAATGCCCAAACTTGCAAGTTCCATCTGCTCTTCCAGGAGCAAGGATTTATTTCAGTACCAGTGCAGACAAAAGCAACCCCAAGACTTTGCATAGAGGATTCTGAGTTACTGATTCTGCTCTGATTCTCACAGCAGCTTTCAAAAAGCCCAACAGCTTTTAGAAGTCCCTATGACCTTAAGGACTGCCACAACTCCCCGTTAATCTGAGCAGGATAATCAACTTGGCTGTCACCAGCACCTAAAGAAGCTCAGATTTAGAGGCCAGGATTCCCTGGCTGGTCAGTCAGTGGGAACTGGCTACCACAGCCCTTTAACACCATGTTTTGCACTTCTCATAATCAAAGCCTATCCAGAGGAAACCAAGTGTTCAAGTTTTGAACACTCACATTAAGAAACTCTTTAAAAATGAAAAATGAGCAGGCAAAGCATAAGTGTGCTGCAAATGTGATGTCAAAGATGAGACATGAGATCCAATGAGTAAAAAATCCCAGGCTTCAGTTCAGCAGCCTCCTGGATGTTGTTTGAAGAGGTGACTCTTTATAATCTTTAATGCACTTCGAAACCATGCCCTGCTGAAAACTCTGTGAAATTAAATGGACTCCTTGCCTGGCAATGAGGGAGGCAGCTAGAGCAGCCACAGGACTACACAGCTCCCTGCCCCAGAAAAGCCTGTCACCAGCGAATTCCTCCTCCCCCTTTTCTTCTTCCCATATTAATGCCCTTCATCATAATAAGGATTCCTTCCCACTGCCAAAACTCAATTTACACTATTTACTTTAATGACCTCATTTGTCATCCTGGCCTGTGCTGCTGCCTCTGGGACCACAGCCTGTCCTGCTGCCAGAAGGTCTCATTTACAGTTTGCTCCTTCATTATTTTTTTTAAAGATTAAATTGCTTCCATTTCAAGGCAAACAATCTGAGATAGTGAGATACATTCACGCATTTGATCAATGCATTTTAGGGTTATGGACATCCCAGTCCCAACTGACTGCTGTCCACTGCATCATCCAGCTATTTCCATCACCTTTGGCTTTGTTATTCCTTTCAATCCTTACAAAATATACTGGTTGGGACATTTGAATATTGCCACAACATTAAGTTGTGGGAAGAATTTTAACTTGGTTTTGGGGGAAGAATTAGAGTGCGATCATTTCTCTCCCCAGTGCATCGGTTCGTTTGCTTGTCTAAACCCCATTTTTTATCTCACAGCTTCCCTGCTCCAGAGAAGTACATTCCTTCCTATTAGATTATATTTCCCTCTCCAATCCTGACATGCTCAGTAAAATTCAATGGTAATGAAGTCATGTAAATAGGTTAGGGCAGAGCACAATACTTCACATTCCATTATGCCCACGTTCTGTGCAAACAGCATCACACAGAGTGCTGGGCTGGGGCTGGGGGAGCCTCCAAACTCCCACACCAAAGCCAGGCAGGGCAGCAACGCCCCGCAGAGCAGGGCGGGCTGAGAGGTCACTCCTGGCTGGTTGCAGGGTTGCAATAAAACATTCCCAGCCCGTTGGCAGTAGCTTTAAAAGGAGACATTAAAGCCCGTTTTCCTGTTTAGCAGTAGCTCCTTTGCCTCCTCCCAGCTCAGCTCCCACAAGAGGTGTCACCTGCAGTGGCCACTTTTCCAGTTTGTCTGGGAGCTGACAGGTATGCTGGGCATTTGCTGGACATCACTTGTCAATCCCAGCACAAAGCTTAGCCACAACAAACAGATTAATTGCCAAGTGTCAGACTTTGAATCACAATGTCACTCCTTCCTTCTCTGTTTAAAACCCCTTTTTCCAGATAAACAGAAACCTGTGTTTTAACCAAAACAAAGAGCAGTGAAACTTCCCTCATAAAAAGCTTTTAAGAACTCCAGTTGTTTAGAAGTTAACAAGCACCTGCCTCATTTTGTTCAGCTCCTGCAACTACAGGACTTCTTTCTTGTTTCCTTCCATCCTAAACATTTGTCTTCAGCCCCAATAAACATCACCCAAACCCTTTGCAGTGATTTCCAATATGCTGATGTATTTCTTCAGAAGCCTTTTCAGTGACTAAATTGGAGCCAAACTAATAGTCCTTGTTATTTATACAGACACAGCCTTGCTCAGGCTGTCTCCTAAGTAGACTTCAGCAGAACATAAGGGATAACATCTTTTCCAGATAAATTTGAGTCTGATATAAGTATTTTCTGCAGAAAAACATGCTTCAGATTTCTCATCAATATTTATATATAAAGCTAAACCAACCTTTTAAAGTTGCTTCTAGATAATATATTATGGTAACTTGACAATAACACAATTTTACAAGATATGTATGATGCATAAAAGCTCATAAATACTATTTACTGTCAGAGGATCAGGTTTCTGGTGTGTGAGAAGATGGAATTTATTCCAGCACAGTCTTCCCTGGATTCCCTCAAGTCTTGCCCTGGATCATCACATGCAGATGAGAGCAGCAGCAAGGCTGAGGGAAAACAAACCAGAATTAACAACATCACAACAGAAAAGCATTACCAGTGTGGTCTGAAATAATCTGCTAATACAGGAGTAATAAAGCAGCATCAAAGCTCTTGGAAACATCAGGTTTCCACAAATTTCTACAAATATGCAAACATTTTAGAGACTGAGCATTAGAACTCTGGAAAACATCTTTTGGACCCAATAATATATTTTTTATTTTGTTTTGAACTCTTTTTACCTTTATCTGTGTAGGACTTATGTCATTACCTTACTCTGCTCACTGCAGCACAGAATGGTGATGCCTGAGGCTGGAAAGGACTCTTTACTGCTTCTGTGGGAGCTGCTTCTGTGGGAGCTGCTTTGCAAGGAAACACGGGGGAATTTAAATTAAAAAAATACATTGGAAACCCCATGGAATTTGCATGTGAAGCAACAATTCCAATTGTTCCCGGTTCACTGGTAGGGACAACGACTGAAATAATTCTAGAAGAGCTAGGAACAAAGAGGGAGAGCTTGGAAAGGAGGCAGAGCTGTGATCACTGGATCTCTGAGGTTGGAAAAGCCCTCCAGGATCATCGAGTCCCAGCTGTGCCCGATGCCCACCTTGTCCCCAGCCCAGAGCACTGAGTGCCACCTCCAGGTATGGGGACTCCACACTTCCCTGGGCAGCCCTTTCCATGAAGAAATTCCTCCTAGTGCCCAGGATGGATGTCTCAGGGAAGCCCATCTCCCACAGGCTGGACCTCCCCAGTCTCCAAACCCAAGGTGAAATCCTCACCCTGTCATGTTTACAAACCAGACTGGCACTGTCCTGGCACTCCCTGTCCCAGGAGTTTCTGATCCATTTAACCAGGGGAAAAGCCTCTTTCTGACAGACCTCTCACGCCTGGCATCTCCCAACACCTTCTCCAACGTGCAGAGGAATATTTGTAGTCACAGCAGGTAAATGAGCTGTAGACAGGGAACACAACGAATTTAATGGCATGAATTATTTACACACACATTCGGCAAAGCCATCTTGCTACACAGCAGCCCCAGCAGCAGGGATTATTAATTTATAACCCAACTACAGCTACATTAAACAGAATGAGGCTTCCATAAAAACTTAACTGTGGGGCCACAGGAAATATTGCTCAGCACATCCAGGCAGTACAACAGGGTTCTACAGCAAAGCCTCAGCTGAAAATTCATGACATCTCTTGGGATATGGAAACATATCCAGTTTGCATTCAGGCACACCCTTGTCTGCCTTGTCATCCAAACAATGCACCTGAAGCAGGATTTGTCTTTAAGGTTCTAAAATAGCACCAAATTCCTCCCTTTCCAACAGCAGTGCCAACACACCTCCTTCCCTTGGGAGCAAATTCCTTGGAGAGGAAACAGGGAGCATCCCTCACTCCTGCAATGTCACCTCTGGGCCCCTCTCACCTGATGGGAGCAAGGGGAAAAAGGGACACCCCAAAGGGAGAGCAGGAGAAGATTTTGGGGGTGGGAAAACACAGGATTTGATCAGAAGCTGAAGAACATGAGGAAGAAAGGGAGGGAACTGGAAACACCCGAGCAGAGAGTCCAGGAGAAGGAAATGGGGCATGGAGCACAACTACAACACAGTCAGAGCAGGGATTGGGGAATTCAGGCAAGGGAAGCCAAGGAAACAGAGTGGTCCAATTGTACAGAACAAGAAATGCAAATAATAAATCTGTAAGGAGAAACCTGGTCAGCAATGGGAAGTCTGCAGACTTGGATAAGGAAGTGGGAAGGCTGAGCATGGAAAAACATGAGGAGCTCCACAGCATCATGGGGCAGCTTTAACCAAGCCTTTAAGGCTGGGTGTTTATGTGACAGACACCTCCATCATGTCCTGCCATCAAACACAGCCTTGTCCATATTCCTAAATCCTGCTGCTGTGGTTTGTGCCTTCTGCAAAGAAATAGAAGCCACCCCTCCAAGAATCGTATGTAATATTCACCCCAATAAACACATTAACAGATGGACTGCTGCATCCTCAGCTGCTTTTTCACTCAATTGGTGGCTGAGACAGCAAGTTAATCTCCATACAGTAGGAATTCAGTTCCCCTTCATGGCTGGAAACTCTCCCTACTGCACAATGAGCAACCTGAAAGGATTTCCCACGGCACAACCTCGTGGCACAGCAGCCCTGCTGCTAACTCTGCCCAAGATCCCAGGGCAGTGTGGATTGCCTGTTCCTGGTGACTCTGAGTGTTCCTGTTGTCAGGGGAGGAGTTTGGTGCCTCCTGAACACATGAATGATTGCATTTTGGGGCTGGAGAAAAGGCCCCCAGAGGCACTTCAGCCCTGCTGAGTGGTGGGCAGGGAGCACGTGCTCAGCCCAGCACAGCAGCTCTTTCCTTGCCTTCCACAGGTGAATTCCTGGCACTTCCAGGATGCCTGTGCTTGACCTACTTAGGGATCACTGTGGGACTGCACAAGTCAATCCCAAACCCCACAGCTCCCTGTTCTGGGCAGGAGAAGCTGTGCTGTGCCATGCTGTGCCAGCACTGAGCCGCCTCCTGTGCCCCTCCCTGTAGTGATGCTGGGGGAACCTCTTTGCTCCTTGCCCCAAACTGGGCACAGGTGAGGTTCAACAGCTGCAAGGCCCCAACAAGGAGCAGCTGTGGGAAATAGTAAAGGTAAGAAGATTTTTAGACACTTGGGAAAGCAGACTTTAGAAACAGAAAGAACAGAGAACTCAGAACTAGTTGTAGCTACAAAGTCTGAAGGTAGAAAAAGTTAAAATAATATAGCAAGTAAGGACATGAAACAATAGCTTGAGTTTTAGGTTTGGTTAAGATAGAGCTTAAGACTGCAGAAAAATATGTTTAGTAAGATAGTGGAAGGTTTTAAGCTTAACAATGGTGTATTGTATATTGTTAATAGAAGGCATCCAAGCAAGCACTGTGTGAAGCAGGTGTACATCTACTTTTAGTAACTGGCTAGAGCAATTGTCTGTAAGCTTTAGCAATATGCTATTGGCTAGAAAGTTTTTAAAATGCTCTGTAACAAAAAAATCTTTGGCTGCTGCTGGCTGAATGTGAGCTTTTGCCATCTTTCTATTCTCTCAACCATGTAATGAGACTGATGCTGCAAATAAAGCTCAAAGAATGTACCCCAGCAGTCCTGTCCTGTTCATGAAAACAAACCTCCAAACACAAATGGTGCCCCTGAGGGGCTTCCTTTCGTGTGATTTCCATGCTGGCCTGACCTGGTGCTCTCAGAGCCCTGCTGAGGTGCAGGGAAGGCTTTGCCCATGGACCAAGACAGGTGGCAGTCCCAGAGCCTCCCTGAATAAATAATAGTTGAAAAAACAAAACAATCACCAAAACAACAAAGAAATTATCCATTAGCTGCAAATACTGGAAAGGCAGGAAGGTTAATGATCCCAGCAGGGTGGAAATTCTCCTGTGTCAGAGATTTCAGGCAGCATAAAAAGCAGCTTTGTACTGAATTTTGGATGGGAGAGAAGAGACAACAGTTCCAGGTGTCCAGAGAATCCAGTGAGACAAGCAGAAGGCAAAGCCTTGGGAAGGTGCTGCCCTTGCAGTGCCAAAGGGGAGGAGAAACCCCACAAAGCACTTCAGTGCCAGTTATGCCAAACAGGGCAAGGACCTGGCCTGCCACCAGCATCATTCTCCAGAAGTGCTGCAGTTTCCAGCAAAGTTTTCCTGCCTGCACAAGCAGGGGGTTTGCAAGCCCTGGGAGTTCTGTGCCTCATTTTCCCCCTCACAGATGGGTCACAGAGGGCCAGAGGGCCCTAAGCAGGTCTAAGGGCAAGGTGGGCAATACCTCACTGACTCTTTGGGCTGGACTCTTGCTGTAGCCAATGAGGAATTCCTGCTTTTTGTGCTATCACAGCCCTGTCAGCAGCTGAGGAGGAGGTCAGAGAGCTCAACAGAGGGCTCATAAAAAGCTCTCAGAACCAGCAAGTTTCCACACAAACCTGTTTTCAACATTTATCCCATTACCTGCCTGCTTTGTGCTTCAGTTTCTCCCTCTGTACAAGTGGAAAGTGGCACCAGCCACCCATGGGATACTTGGGAACACAAACCCCTGGAACACCAGCTACAGGTTGTGCTACTGCTGTGACCAAGGAATGCAGCCTTTAGAGCAGAGAGGGGCAAAAGGGGCTTTGGCAAGAACCCTGGGGACAGAGCAGGATGGAACTGAGTTAGCCTGTCCATTTCCTGACGTTTCAGGGCTCAGCAAAGCAAAAGGCACCTCCTGACAAAGACACAGCTTGGTCATTGCCTGGTGCACTCGTCCTTCACACCAACACTGGCAGCACAGCCAGACCCTAAAGCACAGCAAAACCACCCAAAGAGCCCCTCCAAGTGCACAAATCCCACCAGCACTGGGCACCTAAGGACAGTAATTACACACAGGTGAGGCCCTCAGGAAGAAGCCAGCTTGGTTTTGGCCACGTAGACAACAAGGGCAGCATGCAAGCTCCTTCCAGTGTCCCCCCTTCCCGCTCCTCCGAGCCCGCTCCTTGTCCTCAGGGGAGCAGGGCAGGAGGGACCTGAGCCTGTCCCTCCCAGCCCAAAGCAGCAGAGAAGTCAAGGAGACATCTCCCACGTCCATCAGGAGATTTCAGCCTCTCCAGCCAAACCAAAGCTATTTTCATCCCAGAGCAAAACCAAGTTCAACCCACACTTTTCATCCCAGGAAAACACAAAAGAGGGACCCCAGTAACCTCTGCTCTCTCAGCAGCTGGAAGAAGTCCTCCTGAGGGCCTGGGGAGGTACCTGGGAGCAAAACTACATTGCTCCCACTTGGTAACTCTGGTTTTTGGGGCTTAAAGCTGAAATCCACCCAAAATAATCCAGCAAGGTTTATGAGGACTTTGGAAAATGTCAACTCAATTCATAGCATCTCAAAACCAAGTAAGCTTTAACATATTTCCACTCTGCCCACAAAAATGTGTGTTGAGAATTGACATTTGCTCTCTTTTTCTTCTATTTTTCCTTTTTGCAGAGTGCCAGGGGAAGAAACAAGCAGATTTTATTTTCAAGTTCTTGTTCAAGACTGTAATGAAAACTCAGGGATTATTTTTTCATAAAAATGTCCACTTAGGTAAAAGGCAATTCTCTTCTCTTTTGGGAAGGAATGGTTTCATTAAAAAACAATAAAAAGGTAAAATGGTACTTTCTAATGAGAGGCTGGAGTCTCTCCTCGAGTTAAGTAGCAGCCCAAGCCACACAAACACACTTTGTTATCCTCCCCAGCATCCATACTTGCAGCAGGGAAAATTACTGCCAGTACTTTGGAGTCAGCAGCAATACTTTAGTTAGGAAAAGAAAAAAATCTATCTGGCACACAATCTGTATTTGTGATTTACAGTCAGGCTTTGGAGGCTTAGCCCAGGCTAAAGCTCAGCTCTGCCTTATTCAGCAAAGGAAGTGAGCTGTGGTCCTGCCTTTGTGATTCCAGCAGGGTTGGGGAGGGAGGAACCTGGATGGGGAATGCATTTGGAGTGCTTGTGTCTCACGGCAGCTCTCAGGGGGCAGAGGTTTAGTCCAGATGGATGCTGTGGGTAAAGCACTCACCATCCCATAACTCACAGGATTCCCAGGAAGGCTCAGCTGTCCCAGCCAGGTCTCAGTGTCCCCGGAGCACAGGGAGCACCTGGCAGCAGCAGGACACACAACCCAACACCATAGGCCTGGGAACAAAGAGCAGCAGGAGCATTTCTGGGGAAAGCAAAGGTGGGAAGGCTCAGGGTAAATGTCAGCAGGTGGCTGCTGCCCCAGCTTGGAGCTGCACTGGGTGACACATCCTGGGGACACTGCTGGCTGTCCCTGCATGTCTCCAGCTGGGAAACAGTTGGGAGCAGGTCCTTAACCCAGCACTGCCATGTGTGGCCCTGCAGCAGTGGCCTCAGAGGTGCCTGTGATGGCAGCACGAGGGAGGTGACCCTGGTGCCAAGGAGCAGGACAATCTGCAATCCATGGGTCTGTTCTTTGCTGCTGTAGCCTCAATCAGGGCCTCACTTGGCTGGAACAAAGCCCCAGCAGGGTGTACTGCCACCAGCATTGTATTTATAACCATGGTATCAGTGCACTCCACCCGGGGCTCAAATCCCTTTCTATTCTGAGCCATGCAAGAGGAGAAGGGCAGAGGTCCTGCCCCAAGAGAATTCTCAATTTAAGCAGCCTGCAGCACTTTGGCGTGAGGTGGACACACAAATATGACCTGATAACTGAATACCTGTTTGCTCCCTCTGTTGCTGACCAAAAAAGTGTTTCCATAAATTTGCAAGTCCAGAAATTCTGTTCAGAGACATAGAATTAGTGTGTCCTTAAAGCACTCGAGGCCTGTAAGCCTTAATCAGCCATCCCCTCATGCTGTGGTGTGTCAGCACAGGGGCCCTGCTGCTTGGGCAGCTTCAGAACCGCTGCTCTCCCTCCCTGGTGGCTGGAGTTCTCCCAGCACCTCATTACCACCTCTCCCAGCTGCCTGCCCCACATCAAAGGGGTTTCCTGAGGCTTTGACAACCATCCCCCCCCCCTTCCAGCAGAAAGCTGTTGTAAGCTTTTTAGGGGAAGAAATTATTTAAAGCAGCTGAAATAGGATTTACCCATAGAGGAAGATGCTCCAGTTTTGCATCCCACCATGCACAGTGGAGGATGATCCCTAGAGTCAGTGGGGAAGAGAATCCCAAAATCCCAGAGCTGGTTGGGTTGGAAGGACCCTTAAAGCCCATCTCATGCCACTCCCCTGCCATGGCAGGGACACCTTCCACTATCCCAGGGTGCTCCAAGTCCTGTCCAGCCTGGCCTTGGGCACTTCCAGGGATGGGGCAGCCACAGCTGCTCTGGGTGCACATCCTGTGTGAGCACTGGGAGCTCCAGTGCTGTGAAGCCATGGAGGCTCAGGCTTTGCTGTGGACTGATAACACAGTTATTTATCTCGAGTGGATGGAAGTGCAATCAAGGCAGAGCCTTTCAAAGCATCTTGAGACAGGGAAATCTGAGCTCCCAGACCCAAAGAGGTCTTGCTAAGCAGTACAGGGGTGACTGTGGAGATTTGCCTGCTCTGTGGCAGAGCTCCATCACTGCTATTCATCCTGGAGCAGAAATCTTCAAGGGAATAAATGAGCCCTTATTTCCCACCACTGAAAATGCCTTTAGGCACCACATCCAGGGTGATTTGCCTTGCTGGAATGTTCTGTGTCTACAGTGAGCCTTGTGACAGCCCCTGTGTGCAGGGGGATGGGGTGGACAAGCACATGAAGTGCTGGAGCCTGAGTTTGCCCAGCACATCCAAGTATGTGCACAGCCCAAAGAGCAGGAAGCAGGGAGCTGTGCCCCTCACACACACCTGGCAGTGGTCATTCCCACAGAACACTGCTGTGCAAAGCCAGGAGGGCTGAGCTGCCTCTGTCTGACTCCTGCTGAGCCCTGCTTCAGGCAGCTTTTCAGGGCAAATAATTAAAGATGGGCTCCAAATCCATAAATCAAAGAGAGAAAGACCTTGGATACAGGAAAAAAAAGGAAGAAAAAAGGACTTGAAAGTCTGCCCTGTGCTGTACAATGCTCAGACAGGTTCTTTGCAGGCACAATTGTGTTCAGGAAAAGACTGCTGAGACTCAGCAAGTTCCCTGGAAACACAGGTGGGGAGGCTTTGAATCTCCGGGCGCTTTTGTGGCTCTGAGTGCTTTGCTCTGCTCTTCAATCGAGGCCCTTCTTTCCTGCATGGGCTGCCAGGGAAAAGCAGAGGCTGGGAGCTCCCCAGGGAAAAGCTGCCGAGCAGAGGGGATGTGACGAGCTATGACAAAATACCATGGGAGAACAGCAGGGAAATTTTCCTCCACAGCCCATGGCCACGAGGAGAAAATTAACCAAGAACAGACCTCCAGCAATGACCCCTCTCGAGCATTAACATTTCATCAGCATCAGTGAAGCCACAGAAGAGCTGAGAGGATTTCCCATGCCATGCCAACGGAGAAACCGAGGCACCGGAGGGAGAAGGTCCCAGCAAACATCCCCGGTGGACACGTTCCTGCCAGGAAGCCAAGCTGTGTTAGTTTATGAGTAGCACCTTCCTGACTGCAGCACAGCCCTGGGACACCTCTGCTGCTCTCCAGCCCCGTGCCCCAGCTGCCTGGTGGGTCAGGCTCCAAACGTGATGCCCAGAGCAAGGAAACCTCCAATTAAATGTAGGTGGCCAGGGCTCCAAACAGCCCTGGAATCATCACTTCTAAACCAGGGAGGTTTCTTGCTTTGAGGAGGCCAGACAGGTGCTTTTGCAAGCTTTAGACCAAATTATCTCCCCAAGTTTGCCAGAGCTCCTCGGTGAGGATTTTCAGGCTGAAGGGGAGGGTGAGGAAGGTCTGAGGAGCCCTCAAACCACACGAGGCTCTGGAGAACAGAGAGTGAGCCTGACTGCCCCAGGAACAGGCTCTGACAGGAGATCTGCAGAGCTCTGCCCTTGGCTGCTGCTGAGAGTGACACTCCTGTTTTCCATGGTTTTTTTTCCCCCAAACCTCTTAACCTGCTCTCTCACACTGCAGAGCTGGCAGCCTTTTGTTAACTATTTCCTGCTCTGGGTTTCCATGGAAAACACAAAGTCACATGCACCATCTCCCAAGAAATGACAGAAATGCCTCTGGCCTAACAATCCCTCTGCCTTTAACAAATGAGGCCAAAGAAAAACCATCAAGATGCAAACTAGGGATTTCAAGTCCATCTGCTCAAGTGCCACAAACCCTCAATATTTTAGAATAATCAAGTGCTAAAAAATTCCCAAGCTGTTTAGGTAAGCCCACACTGAGGCATTCTTTCCCCTAAAAAGGGCAAAAAAGAGGCATTAAGCCTGTATATTGCTAGTGCTGGGGGAAGTGTAATATATTGTGATTTAAAACATTTGATCTTGCTTTTCCCTGGTGACACACTTCTAATTCTCATTATTTCTAAGCTTTGGGCCAAGGTCCCATCTGTTACATAGTACCCATTTTTCCTGAAGTTTCAGCTCATTGCCCCAGGGCTTCTGCTGGCTCCTGGGTAACATGATCCACCAGCAGGACACCTGGCAGCATCCAAAGACCTCTAAGTGAGAGGCTCAGTGCCCAAAGCTGGGCTGAGGTGTCCAGAAGAGGAGTGCCTGATTTCAGCTCTTTGCAGTGCTGTTTGTAGCCTGATTTCAGCACCTTTGAGTCTCAGCTTCCATGAGATCTGTAAGAACTCCTGAATTTATTTATCTGCTCATCCCAAGATGGCACAGAAGGGCAATTCAAACACCAGTGATGTCTGCAAACCAGCACGCATTTCTTTTCTCTGCTGGCACTCACAGCAGGCCTCCTCATTCAGCTGTTGGCTAAAACCAACTTTGTTTCAGCGGCTTCAGCTGAGCAGCATTTGCCCCATGACATCTAAAGAACAGGGGTCAGCTGAGGTTCAAGGTCAGGAATGAGGAGGAATGTGAAGAAGGCCCCAAGCCCCGAGCAGCTGAAGGTGAGAGGAGGTCTTGTGGGGAGTGGGAGCTCCTGTTAATCTGTGCAGCAGCAGAGTGGTGTGTGGGGCTGCTCTGGGGGCACATTCCATGGAGCCTGTCTGCATCTAAAATGGAATTCTTAATGAAACAGAAGTGCAGTGCTCTAAATTTAGATGCTCCATTAATGTCTTTAAAAGCCACGGAGTGGCTGAAATCTCACTGAGAGTTGTTGCTCCCATCAGGCCAAACCTGAAATCCTGGAGCCAGTGGGGAAAACCTCACAGGTTTGAGTGCTGAGCTCCCTTTTGCTGTCCCTGCCCATCCTTGGTAGCCCTTCCAGCGGTTGCTGTGTGTTCCTAAGTGACACAACCCACAGTTGTTAATACTTGTAATTCCATTTTATGCTTTGGCCCTTCTGGCAGCAGAGCAGCAAGGCTAGAGCTGGAGTTGAGTGAGACAGCAAATAAACAGCGGGCCAAAGAGCTGCCGTGCAAAGAGATACCCATCTTTCAATAGCAGATCTGTTAGTCTAATACCTTTTGTTTGTGTTGCAGAACAGGTTCTGTCTTGCACTCCAGCTACAGCCACATCAGATGGGCCATAAATCATGAAATAATACAGGCAGGAACTGGGACTTGTCTGGTAAATCACTTTCTGCTCGTGATATGCTGATCTCTGTGGGATGGGGATGGATGAGATCCTTGGACTGAAGGCAGTGCTGTGCTATGACAGTTCTACATGAGGGATGTTCATAGCAAACCCACGCTGCGATTTATTGTTTAGTCAGGAAATTTCCCCTTGATTTATAAATATTTCACCTGAGAAGAACATCCACGTTAATTCCAAGCACACAGACAAGCTTCTCAGTGCTCAGGGGTGATCAAAGAGCAGCGGCTGGATGGATGCTGAGGGCTCCAGAGGGACTCCAGAGCTGCAGCTCCTCCACAGTAAAGCCCATTAAAACAAACGGGGGGATAGCTCACGCCTTTCCACGGGATCCGTGCTAGGTGTTAATCTGCTCTGTGTTCCCCATTCCAGCTGAGAGGTGAGGTGATGATCCGGGCTTAAAAACTGCTCGTGGCTGTTCCGTACAGAATCGGGAGAGGTGCAATCCTTCCAGCAATGAAGAACGAATTACAAACTCACCTGTCCTGCCCCACTCCATCCTCTCTCATAAGGTCAGGAAGCTCAGACTGCTGCGTTAATAAAACAACCCCAGCTCCCATCACTCACTGCCGCCTTTATCTGTTCCAGACACCTCTTGCTGCCAACAGCCCCGTTCTATTTTTACGGAGCAAATGCTTTCACGGCTCCTCTTCCCTGTGCTGCCCACTTGATGTGTTGTTCACACCTCGTTCACTCTTCACACCCCTCAAGGACCCGGCGTGAAAGGCTCCCTCCCCTGGACAGCCCTGTGCCCCGATAGGAACGGGCAGACAAATAGGAACCTGAGCTGCTGTCAGCACTTGAGGCTCTGGGGGGGACAGGAGGGAAAAGGGCAAAGGAGGGTATCTTTTCTCCTTCAGCTGCTGTCCTGATTATCCCTTCTCCCCTTGTAACCAGTTCGGAGTGGAAACCGTCAAGAAGACCATCCTCTCAGCCAGGGCCTGAATTACTGCATCCAAGCTGAACTTTCCTGAAATTCTCCGTGTGGGAGCACAGCCTTCCACAAGGGGTCCAACATATCCACTGACAAATGCCCAACAACTGAGGAAGTTTAAGACTCACAGTCCCAGATGAGTCATTTAATTACTGAACAACTTCCCAGATGTGCTGAACACATCCTGTGTAATCCCTGGGATCATGGGGGCCAGGCTGGCTCGGCTCATCCCAGGGTCTTTAGGGTTGCCATGCAGGAAACACATCCCTGTCCTTCACCACTTCCTAAGGCTTCAGCAAGATGCGCTCCGAGCGTGTCTACTAAACCAAGTGTAGTCTTGGAAATATTCCCAAAACATCCATCTCAGCGACAATTAGGTAAGAAATATGAATCCCTTGTTATCAGTTCACAGTTTTTCCAGTAACTTTCTACTTAATCTTTGGAACGTGCACTATTCAAAGCGAGATGACCACAGATTTCATTGGGATGGGAACAAATGTATAAGCGAAATATAATTTGACTTTAGGGAATGATCCCAGTATTTAAAACCTAGCAGTTTTCCCCTCCACCTCAGTTATTAATAGCATAGGTGCAAAAGCAATCAGCCACTTCTCTTGGGGTGACCCAAAGCTGCTAGGGTTGTGTGGGGCTCTGGAAGGGTATTTGGGCACCTGCAGGTCAGAACATTGTGTGCAGATGCCCTGATGAATGCAGCCTGGCTGTGAGTTCCCACTCTAATAATAAACACTTTCTAAAAATAAACATGTGCTCTCCTGGCTTTCTTCTTTCTTTGTTTTCTTTCTGTGTTTGTTTTCTTTCTCTCTTTCCTTTTGCCTACCTATCCAGCGATCTTCTCATCTGCACTTTGTGTGGATCAAATATTCAAAAAAATCCTCTCTCCAACCTCCCAGCACACAGGGAAAACTACAGCACTTTTAAGTTCACTTTCTAAAATCACACATGAAAGTAAACCACTTTGGAGCCAGGCCTGTGTTTTACAAAGTCTATAATTCCATCCTTACAACCACCAGCAGACTGGGTAAGGAGTGAATCACTGAATTGATTTGGATGAGGAAAAGGCAGCTTTTCCATGTCAGAATTGCAGCAGAAAGAATTTAGAACTTACTTTCAACTGAAAAACAAATGAAATGGTTCACAGACTACAGAATACTCACAGGCAGAAGATGGACAAGTACCACAATAGCACAAAGTTCAACATCATAAAGCCTTTTCCTTGCTGTCACTTCAAGTCAGGTGTCCCTCCATACCTCAGTCTCCCTAAAAAGAACAGCAATATTGGCACAAAAGGCATGACAAATTTGTAAGACTTTCATTTTTTGCACCCCCACTTCCCACTCTTCCTAAAGGAAAGGTCCAAGTCCAAGGGGAAGTTACCAAATGTCACAAATAAGGGGGCTTGGTTCTTTCCTCTGTCATGGTGAGCAGGGCCAAAATCTTCATCTGTGACTGAGTGGTCATTTTGGAAATCCAGCTGGATCTGCCTCAAGGGAACATGATTTTCCCAAGCCATCAGAGCATGGATTTCACTCATAATTATTGAGCTCATTTGGTACTCAGCCTCTCCTCTCCCTCATGCAGAGCACCATCAGTTTAAGTGTTGTCACCCCAGCTTTTCTCTTCCCACAATCCAGCTCTTCCACATCAGCAGGGATGGGGGCAGCCCTCCCCAGATGTATTACTTCATTGAATGTTTCCAACCAGGCTGCATTTTTCATGGTCTTTATTTTAATCAATCATGTTAAAAGCTGATGTAGCATTATTTAATCTTTGACAGGGGGAGAATTAAGATACAGGTTTATTCACTTACAGAAAATGTTAGAGTAGAATTAGATGATCACTTAAGGGATTGAACTTAACTACTACGAGAGCTGCTTTTTCAAGCAGAAAATGTTAATACTCTTGCCTTGTTTTTTCCCCGGGTTCTGGTTGCATGAAAATGGGATTTATTAGAACCTGGAGTAAGCTTGGGGTAAATGATCCTGTTCTTTTCTTCAGTGCAAAAAACTGATAGCTGAATATTCAGCACCAAACTGAACCAGGCTGGGTCTGGGAGCACCCTGGGTAGTGCACACTCACACAGAGGAATTTTAAGGCTTTGTGCCTGAGGGCAAGCGAGATTGGCTGTGCAGTCTGGCTCTGGTCTGGCTCCTGACAGTGCTGGGAGCTGATTTACAGACACAGGACAGCTCCTCTGCAGCTGAGGCTTTCCACACACAGAGCACTCTACTCTGAGCTGCCAGAAGATGGAATTCAACACCAGGTACTCCAAGAGATCATTTCATGGGACAGCCCAGGATGGAATGGAGTTGTCCATGAGCCAGCAGTTTGTCCTGGGGCCCAAGGAGGCCAATGCTATATCCAGGGAAGCACTGGGAGGAGCACTGCCAGCAGGCCAGGGAGGGATCCTGCCCCTGCGTCCAGCCCTGGGAGGCACATCTGGAGTGCTGTGTCCAGCTCTGGAGGCACATCTGGAGTGCTGTGCCCAGCTCTGGCTCCTCCTGGAGCAGGGCCAGCGGAGGCCGCGGAGCTGAGCAAGGGCCTGGAGCATCTCGGTGTCCAGGAAAGGCTGAGGGAGCTGGGGCTGTTCAGCTTGGAGAGGAGCCCCACCTGAGAGGGGCCCTCAGCACTGTGTGTCCCTGGCTGTCCCTGGCTGTCCCTGTGTGCAGGGCCAGGCTCTGCTCCAGGGCCCAGCAGTGGCCCCAGAGCCACGGGCAGGGCCTCAGCCCAGGAACTGCCCCACACAGGAGGCAGAACTTCTGCCCTGGGCAGTGCCCAGCCCTGAACAGGCTGCCCAGGGAAGGTGTGGGGTCTCGTCTCTGGGGATGTTCCAGAACCATTGGTACACACCCCTGTGCCCTGTGCTCTGGGATGGCCCTGCTGGAGCAGGGAGCTGGGACCTGGTGACCTCTGAGGTCCCTTCCAGTCTGACCCATCCTGGGATTTTGTGAAAATCTTCTCCTGATACACTCGCCTGGGTCAGGGGGCTCACTGCAATTATCACTAAATTAAAACCAATTAAATATCTCAGTAATGAAGAAGCAGCTCTGGAGCCCTTGGTCCTGCGCTGTGCTGAGTTCCCACTCTGATGAAACACGCAGGTGCTGATATTTCCTTTGCACCAGTCAGTGCCCAAGCAGCACAAACAGCCCTGAGAGCGTAGGGCTGGGATGGGGAACACCAGCAGCTCAACAGGAATCCATCCCTTCCCTTCATCTCTAACTGGGCCTGAGCCACTGCTGCCCAACCTCCCGAAGATGCACCTTGTAAGGAGCTCTGGTGAGGAGGGGGTTAACAAGCAGCCACACACATTTTCCTCCTCCCTAGCTGGGTTCCCCCCAATCAAAGCAACAGCCTGTTTTCCAGCATGGATCTCCTCTTCCCACTCAAGGGGTCACAGACTGCCGGCCTTGTTTTAATGAGCTGTGTCCTGCAAATTTCACAGTCACTTCCAGTCTAATAAGGGAACCCACAGGGGTGGTGTTTTCAATTTGCTCCTCTTTCCTGGAGAGTTTGTGCCATACATCACACGGAGCAGCTCACAGCTGGTGCAAAGAGAAAAGAATTAGCTTGTATTCCCCACGCAGGGGTTTTATAATTCAATATTTATTAAGATTGGGGTCCTCTCATTTGAAAGGCCACACAGTTTGTTTTACTATGTGTGGGATAGATTACATTAATATAGTGAACAAGGGCTTCCAAGAACTAATTTAGCAAGGGTGTTGAAAGGCCCTGCACATGATAGAAATATTATGAACAAGTAAGAATCCCTAATACTTTGTCTAACCAAGCCTTGTGCATACAAATTAAACATAATTGGAAACTCTGTTCCAAGCATCAGACTAAGGGCTACTTTACCACTGAAATGACACCTAAATGTCTAATTTTAATTTTAAATTCACTCTATAAAAGCACGGCCTGATTGTTTTCCTCCCTTCGAAAGAAGATTTATGAAAAACGAGCAAATCTAAGCTTTACTTAAATGTATATGAATGAACACAGCTTTCAGCTGAAGCTCATTGCAAAGCAGAACTCCTTGAATATTCATTAATTCTTTCAGACATGTGATATTCCCCTGTACACACAGTAGCACAATACTATTGCTCAGTAAATAATACCAGAGTCCCATGAGAAATTCGGAAACCTGGTTTTAACTTTTAATATAAGAGCAATGTGAAATATTCCATCATTTTGGAATATAGACTACATCAATATTCACATAGAAAACTTTGTATTTAGAGCCACAGAACTGGAAAAACCCTCTAGGACCATCAAGCCCAACAGCATCCACTGGCAACAAAAGCCCAGCACTGCCAAGGGCACCACTAAACCATGTCCAGGTGCCACAGAACGGGAATTCCACCCTCCCTGCCCAGGGCAGCTATGGCAGGGCTGGACAATCCTTTCAGTGAAGACACTGTCCCCAGTATCCAACCAAACTTCCCCTGGCCCAGCCTGAGGCCGTTCCCTCTCCTCCTGTCCCTGTTCCCTGGAGCAGAGCCTGACCCCTCAGCTGTCCCCTCCTGTCAGGAGTTGTGCAGAGCCACAAGGTCCCCCCTGAGCCTCCTTTTCTCCAGGCTGAGCCCCTTTCCAGCTCTCTCAGGAATTCTCCAGCCCCTTTCCCAGCTCCCTCAGCCCCTCCTGGGGCTCCAGCCCCTTCCCAGCTCTGTTCCCTGCCCTGGACACGCTCCAGCCCCTCCACGTCCTCCTTGTCAGGAGAGGCCCAGAAGTGGGCACAGCACTGGAGATGCCCCAGCAGGGCCAGCACAGGGGACAATCCCTGCCCTGGGCCTATGGCCACCCCATGACTGGCACAGGCCAGGTGCCCTTGGCCTCTTGCCCACCTGGGCTCATGTCCAGCCACTAGCACAGCACCCCCAGGGCCTTCCCCAGCCTTCCAGCCCCTCTGTCCCACCCTGGAGCTCCATGGGGTTGGTGTGACCCCGGTGCAGGTGCCAGCACCCAGCCTTGGGGGCCCTGTTGGATGCCAGGAGTCCAGCCCATGCCGAGCCCTCTGCACACACCCCCACCCGCCCAGCTCGGTGGCACTGACTGCAGGTGCCCTCCATCCCCTCGCCACGACCTGGAGAGAGACATTGGCCAGGCCTGGTGTCAGGCTGAGCCTGGGAGCACCATCACTGAGCAGCTGCCAGCTGGGTTTAACCCATTCCCTGCCCTCTGCCGCGTTTTACCTGAGCACACCAGCAGAGCACACCAGCCAAGCCACCAGCAGAGGGTCTCTCAGGAGAATACTCTGGGAGGTGCTGGCAGAGGCTTTACCAAAGCTCAGGTACGAGGACCCACAGCCTGTCTCTCCCCCAGCTGTGTGTGCTGGGTCTTCTTAGGGCTTCTCCATGGCTGGGGGGACTTGGACACCACTGCTCCTGCCTCTGGCACCAGCTGGGGACTCCTGGCAGCTCCCTCTGCTCCCCTGAGGGTCCCTGGGCTGGAGTCCCTCTTGCACCCCCTCTCTGCTTTAGAGCCACTCATCCCAGTCTCAGCATTTGGGAATTTAGCTGCTCTGTTGAACAGAATTAAAGGATTTAATTTAGTGAGATTTGGCATTAGCTCGTGCTTCTCTACTGTCCATTAGTGTCAGAACTGAGTTATGCATCCATTCCAAAAAATGTTTGTATAAACATGTTTGTATACAGATTCATGCAGCCTATAAATTCAGCGTGAGGCACTTCTCACAAAAACACTCACCGTGACTCACCAAAAAAATGAAGAGGATTTCATTTTTTTGAAGGAAGGATTTTTTAATTAGCCAGTAACGTTCAGGAGACAACACATCATCCAAGAGTGAACGAAGGCTGCTGTTAATTGGTAGGAATGTCCCAAGCAAGGAGCAGCTAATGGAAGTATTTTTTTATCTGTCTCTCACAAATATTCCTGGTTTGGATGTTTTCTGCTTAAACTATTCGAGTTAATGTGATTATTCAGTTAAACAAGTAACAAAAAGAGATTCTTCAGCAAAGGGTGTGGCAAACGTTAAGCACGGCTGGAAAACCACAACATGTCTCCATCATACCCAAATCCCACCATATGCTCCTGCTTTTTGCATAGACTGGAATGAGAGCCAGCCACTCAAGAAGCCAGAGGTGCAGAGGGGCTTTCCAGTGTCCAGTGCTCACCTTCTGGTGTGTACAAGAGACTGACCCACGCATAGACTCCTACAGGTCAGCAGTGAGGCTCGTGTTCATACACCCACTTTATAGTTCCCATGGGCTCAGGGAGACTTTATTAACCTTAAACCCAGGTTTAATCTTCCATGTCCTGCTGGAAAATCTCAGAATGTCAAGGAAAATATTCTCCCAAGTGATTCTGGAGTGACTTTCTGTGGCCTGGAGAGCAGGAGAAGAACACAGCGTGGAAAACAAAGAAAACCAGCTTTACCTCACACCACAGTTAATAAAAATTAAATGTCAGACGGGACAAGAAAAAGTGATGTGGTAACATACAGAGGACAGGATCCGCGAGAGACTTTGAGTAATGAAAAGGTCAGGGGAACCTATAAATAAAGCCTGAGGCATGTGAGGTCTGGGGAGGCAGGGAGCTCATCAGGGAGTACAGAAACTCAGGCAATTAATGGATATGTTTTATGTAAATGGAGCAATTACTGTTCCAGGTATGGAACCTGCTCTTTCTCAGAACACTAGAGACCCTCCCTGTCCACCCCCAAAACATGGCAAGGGCTGATCACGGCCCTGGACAGACTGGACTGTGCAGAGACAGCCCAGCCCTGCAGATAAGGAGCCATTCCCACCTCTGCCAGGCTACCTTGTGCAGGTATGTCCCAAATCCCACTGGGGATTTAGTTTGTAGACCCCACCTTCTGAATGGAAGATCCTGAGGGCCGGCAGGTTTTTCAGGCAAGAAATGTCCCAGGTATGCATGGTTACATGGTCCGATATTCCCAGGGCTTTCCTTGCTCCTGTTTGAGTCTCTAATTTGGTTCCCTCTGTATGGACAGAGTTTTTCCTGGTTCTTATCCCCAGCATCCATGCCCACGCTGATGAAGCACAGCCACAGAGAGTTGTCCCACCCTGCACTCAAGGGCTGCATGATGTCCTGGGCCAGTGCTCCACTCCACTGTTGTACAAACCTGGATGAAGAAACAGATTAAACTGCAGCCATAAAGCCCCAGTCCTAAAAACCAACCCATTTAAAATTCAGGACAAGATCATGGGCCTTCTTGAGCTGGAGCCTAAACAGATCCCACAAAGCCACAGGCGTGAGCACTGAATTGTGTGGAGTCAGTGGGAACCAGGGACAAATCCAGGGCTTGGAGTCAGCCCCCGGTTATGGTGCCTTCCCCACACCGTCTGGAGTGAGGGGCAGCTCTTTGTGCTGGGCTGGCTGCTCAGGGACACCAGCCTGGACCAGTTCCTCACTGGGCTCACCGGGCTGAACTTTGGATGTGTAATGCAGGAGGAGCTGCAGAGGGGCTGATTTGTGGGTGTGTAATGCAGGAGGAGCTGCAGAGGGGGTGATTGCTGGGGGTGTAGAGTAGGAGGAGCTGCACAGGTGCTGGTTTGTGGGTGTAAAATGCAGGAGGAGCTGCCCAGCTCAGGCTCTGCCGACACAACCCTGGGAGCTGAGCTCTCCTAGGAGCAGATGGGGAGAGGAACAGGGTGGGTGAAGCACAGGGCAGCGAACAGCCCTGATCCAATAAAACCAGGCACCCCGAAATCCAGTGTGGAAGAACACCTCCTCTCTGCTGTTGAAAGCCCTGTCCCAGCAGCCCCACGAGATCGAGGTCCTGGCCCTGTCCCTCTCCATCTCCGTTCCCAAGTGCTGTTTCTGTCCCTTTATCTGCCTTGGCAGCGCGGAGAGGCTTTGCCAGGGAAGGACAAACCCCTCCTGGGCTCCCTGGAAGGGTCCAGCAGACCAAGGCTGTCTCTGCCTGCACCTGGCACTGCCTCCCCTCCTTCTATTCTGGGAGCAGGGAAGCAGCTGAGCCCTGCTCTGAACGGGACGCAGATGGGGCGCGGATTCAGCGCGGTCATGCTGCTCATTTGTTTGGCACAAAAACGACGGACACGCAATGGAACAAGCAGGAGCACACATGGGGGTGAGCACTCAGCAGCTTTCACCATCATTCATTTTCCTGTTACTGCGAGCTGTCTCCTCATCCAGGGATAAATCTGCAGCAATGCGGAGGCTTGGAGCTGTCAGCCTGATTCTCCTCAGGTGCTTTTAGGTCTATTGCTCTGACTTCCTACAATGCATTTCTTGCACTTTTGGGCGGTGGGAACTGCCGTGTCCCTGCTCAGTGAGCTGCACACCAGGGCATGAGGCACTCCTGAATACTGAGGTGACAAAAGTGGAATTGTGGAAGCGTTTGCTTCTCTTTGGGATGGAAATATGTTTTTTATTAACCTTGGGCTTTATCTGCATTTAGTTTTTCTCTCTAAATCACACAGGATATGAGGACCTCAGTAAAATTAAGAAAGGACAGATTTTAAGATTAGTATTTTTTGACATCCATCCCCAAAACATTCATCAACCAGGACAGTGAATTCAGTGGTTCTCAGCCTAACCCATAGCAGCTGTTTGTACACACAGTAAAAACACAATCTCTTTCAATCTGATGAAAATCCCATAAAGGAAAATATAATGGAAGAAAGATGGTCAAAAATATGATTCATTCGCACTCCTAAAATGCAGGCTAGTCTTGCTGAATTTGCACATTGTAACTGCAAAAGGCATGAAATCCTTAAAATATTCCTGCAATGGTCTTATGCTGAATGAAGAGCTTTATGAATATTTCAATTATAAGATGAGGCTTGAAAGGATAGAGTTGTTTCAATTTTGAATCACCCTTCCTTAAATAACTTCCCCTATTTGGTAGGAAACGAGACTCAGTTAAATGAAAACTGTGTAAGGATGGAGGTCCCTGAGCTGGAAGCCCCTCGCTGCCCCCCTCTGCTGCTTGGAACAGAGCAGCCCTGGCTTCGTGGAGCAGACACGGAGCTCTTGTCACCCCTGGGGCAAACAAGCTCTGTTGTATGGCTCCAGGCCTCCCCTCCTCCTCGCCCACTGTTATTTACAGTATTTGTTAAATGAAAGGCTCAGCTCTTTGCTGTGCAGTGCTACACCTGCTCCTCGTTGCATCAGGAGGTCATCCTGTCCTTTTGGGATTTGAGAGATACCCACTGTGCTGAACGGATCAGCTCGTTTCTATTCCCAGGTACAGAAAGGTCCCTGATTTCCTCCTCTGTCCTACTCAGAGATGGACCATGATGCAAATACTCATGAGTTAAAGCAGAGCTTTACAGCCACTTTATGTCCTGGTTCTGATAGCACCAATCCAACCAAAATACAGCTCTGATTTTGAGGAGTTACTCCTGGTTTTACTGGAGTTAATGAAACCAAGCTGTTTTTTTTTTTTTTCATTCATTCTTTCAGATCACCCAGCTGAATCAGTCTGTATTTGCCCACACCTTCAGTGCTTGCTAAACTGGAGCAGCTCTAGAATTGCATTCACCCCAACATGTGAAGCACAGATTTTAGTGGAACTTCAAATTTCACCTTCTTGAGAAAGCAGTTACATGTTTGTGCTGCCTGGTTCTAGATAAGCAGGACAGCTCAGTCCTGCAAGGAGAATAACAAACTTCCTTCAGCAAAGCTGCAGAATTAGATTTTACTTTTCAGCAGAAATTATCCACCAGCACCAGTTGTTCAGCACAGACACCCCTCTGTGCATTTTCTTATGCACAGCAGTGTCTGAAAGTGCAACTGTCCCCTCCACTCCCTAAGGCAGGACTTAAGAACCAAGTTCTGGTCTAATAGTTGTTGGCAAAGCTGAGGGACCCATTGGGCCCCCCTGGAACTTTTCCCTATTTCCCTGAGAGAGAATGATCACCCAAAATGAAATCAGAATTCAGCCCTGACTTCCTCATGGAATAAAATGCCAGCACCTGGATTCTGCTGCTCCTCACAGCCACCAAAGAGACCAGGCACCTCTGGAAATGAAGCCCTGACTGGTGTCACCCCAAGCTGACTCTCAGGAGCTCATCTCTGCTTCCCTGGCCTTTGCATGGAACCACTTTTCTGAAAGCTTGCCTGGTTTCCCTGCACCTTAATTAAGCATCTTCTCTGTCATCACACTGCTGTTTAACACATCCTGGCAACCTACCCCTCATATATTGCAGGAGATATGGCTGACAGCAAACAGAGCTTATCACTGAGTATTAATTACTTGAGCATAAATAACATTCCCTCTTCTCTCAGGTCCATGATCCACCCTTTCTGATGGAAATATATTCATAGTAACAAGAGAGAGAAAACAATGAGGCGGTAAATTTAAGCCTAAAATGAGTGATGAGTCTTGCAATGAATGAAAATTAAAGCCAGTATAATTAAAATGAAAAATAAAGGTACATTTCTAAGAGGGATATTGATTAACCCCTGCCCAGAACCATCTGCCAAGGCAAAGGCTGGGTTTTTCCACTACATCTTCAGATCAGTCTAAGAAATTAACTCCAGTCAAAATGAAAAGTTTTAATAGGATAAATATGGGAATTCATATAGGAGAAAGAAGCACCCAAGGCACACAGGCCAGCTTGGCCCTCCATGAGCACCAGTGGCACTGCCCAAGGACAGAACAGCTCAAAGGCCAGGTCTGGGAAAGCAGCTGACCAAATAAAACCACGGGGTGTGCAGGCTCCCTCCCAGTGCATTCCCAAAGGCTCCCACAAAACCCAGCTGAGCACAGAGCCTCTGCTGTCCTGCCCCTGCCTGCTCCATTGCCTCCTCAGGTCTCCTCTTAGAGAGGTGCTCCCCAGCCTCCCTGCACAGGGAGGAAAATGAAGCACAAGAAACAGGAAACAGCTCTTGGCTGTTCTGAAGTTCTCATGGATGCTTGCAAGGCAGGAGCACACCCTGGAATCCAACTCCTTCCCTGCTCTGCACTGCTGAGGCTGTTTGTGCTGTGCCAAATGGGCTCTGTGCTCTTGGGAAATCCTCTGAAGGTGCAGCTTTGCCTGCTGGGGACACAATGTGTGTGCAGAGGCACTTGGGCTCATGTTTAATAAGCCAGCCCTCAGGTGCCGTGTTAAAATGCAAGATTCAGGTGGAAATGTTCGCACACACAACACTGGCAGCTTTTGAGAGCCCCTGTTATGCATAAGTGGCTCCTACATGAGTTGTGGATGGATTCTGTTGTGACTTTGCTGTATCAGTGATACATTTATAAAGCAGATGTTTTCCATGTTTGAATATGTATTTTTAGCTTGTTTACTGGGTCCATTATAGAAATGGTTATTCATGGGTGAATAGCATGCTTACAGGTTATAAATGTTTCTTGTGGAGTATTAGTTAACATTTTTAAAAGTACACTGATGAGTGTAGAGTTTATATGGGGTATTTACGTGGGTGGATGTATCTGTGTGAGTTATTTCAACTCCCATAAGACATGCAGCCTTGTATTTAAATGTTCATTACAGTAAAGAGTGGATCTTTTGTGCTTTTATTCCCATGGTTTATTGTCCTGCACATGCTGGTGAACAACAGGGAAACAGATCCAATTGTCAGAGATGACAATTCTGGAACAGGTGCTCTCCCTCACTTTCAAGTAAGTTCAATACACTCACTAAATTAAAACTCTTTCAGGAAAAGGACAAGCCTGGAGCCTGGCAGGCTTTGGAAGGGGTCCCTGAACTCCCAGAAGTGGTGGCCAGGCTGCACAACTTGAAAATAGGGTTTGAAAATACAGGAAGCATAGGGTGCCCCTAGCCCTGGGGGATTGTCTGCTCTGGATCTGCTCAGCTCAGTGAGGAATGCAGGAGGGTGTTTCTCCCATCCTCCAGAACCAGGGAAATTCCTGGGCTCAGCTCACGCAGACACAGTTTGAAACCCCAGTTCAGGCAGTCACTGGGGCGTATTTGCAGATTCCAAACACAGAACAAGTCTTGTCCTACCCCCATGCACTGTGATGGATTTGCACAACCCACCCTTCAGCAGATATCCAGGCAGCAACAACCCAAATTCCTTACATGAGGATACACGAATTTCCAGAGTCAACAGTCTTAGGAAGGAGCAGTTTTGTGGGGTGAAATCTCGAGGGCAATGAGCAGACTAAAGAGCTTTTGGGATATTTGCAGGTGGCCATTTTCTCTCTGGGAGGCAAGAGCCAGGGAGGAGAAAGGTGCAGAGTGAGTCCAGTGCCATTTTCCAGGCTCTGTCTCTGGCCTCACAGGAGGGACCCATCAAAGCTCTCTCATGCTCAGCTGAGCTGGACAAGGCAGCTCGTTGGGCAGAGCTTATGTAACATTCCTCTGAGGGCTCAAACTGCCTCAGGCTTGCACAGACCCATTGCAGTTTTGCTTTCCATTTCCATCTCCTGCATTAGGAGATCACTTCAGCTACAGAGGAAGAAAATCTGAAACCCAGTTTTGTTTTTTGACACATAATCATCTTGCAGAGGTTGGGCGAGAAGGTCTCAGAAAATGAGAAGCCATTCTAAGGATCCCATTTTTCTCTGTTTTCTTCTCTCTCTTCCTCTGAGGCTCAGGATAGAAAAAGAAGAACCTGAGCAGAAAACAAAAATAAGATCTCTGGAAAAGCTCTGCCCACTCTGAGGCTGCAAGATGCTTTCTAGAACTGATGAGCATTTCCAGTGGAGTTCCTTCCCTTGAAATGTGCTGTATAACTGAGAGGTAATTCCTGCACCCTAGAGGCCGAGCTGCCTGCTGGCTACTAACGTGGTTTAAGTACAATACAGCCATGTCATGGTTATTTTTCCACCCCCTCAGAAAAACCCCCACTAATTTCTCTTTTACCTACACGATAAGATTACATCTCTAAGTAAATGGTATCTCTGACCCCTACAGATTGTATTCTCCTCGTTTCCATGTCAATAAGACCACTGCTATTTCCAGTTTACCTTGTCTTTGCATTAAAATCAAGAGGCAAAACTGTATTTCAGATCCCAAGTGTGCAGCTCAGTCCAGACAATGCACTTTTATTCCCCAGATAAAGATACAGTCCTTTCTTATGGAAAATAACTCTTGCACATTATCTGTTCTTCATTTTATTTTATTAAAGAAGTAATTCTGCAGATAGCCTGTTTTTTCCACCAAAGTTTTAGGAGCAAGGGAAGAGATTTTCCCCAACAAGGCCATTTTTTTTTCCTGTGTTGTTGAAATTTGTGGAAATCTTTTATCTCACAGACTGCTTTTCTTCATTCCTTTTCTGGATGAGACAACCCTCTTTGGGAAATCTGGTTTTCTGCATCTTTCTAAAGATCAAAATTGTTGGCTTCAGTTATGTCAGTGTGTTCCCATTAGCTGCAGGAACATCAGCACTTCAACCTTTATTTTAAATATGTGCTTTGCAGAAGAGCAGCGAATTTTGCAAACTGCCACTTACCCAGTCTCCCTATTCCAGAGCCTCTGAAATTCCAGAACATTCCAACCCCCAGGGGACTACGTCCTTTGTTTTAAATCATCAATTGGAACTGCAACTGAGACATTCAGGCCAGAAAAAAGCCTTCACGGGGGCAAAATCTAAACTTTCTCTGACCATGGGTAGCCTATGAAATGTGTCAGACAACCCATGAAAAGAGTACACAGAACACTTCAGCAGGAGAAGACAAAACACAGGATAAACATGTTAAAGGTCTGCAGGGAAAGGTGCCCTGCTCATATCAGACATTTTGCAGGAAATAAATCCCAATGGCTGTGATCCTGGAAGAAACACTGACATTTGTAAAATTCTTGAAGGCAAAACACTTCACTATATAGCAGAGAGGTTTTTTCCTTTTCTTTTAATTTTGCTGGAACAATGTCTACAATACATTGACTCACAAATTAAGTGAAGGTATGAAATCACATTCTTCATACTGAGATGGGACATTCTGGACTGGTTAAACACCCTCGCAGGAGGGGCAGAGTTCTGCAAGTCCAATGAACACCTTCTGAAACAACCAGTGGTGGGAATTTGGCTTTTAACAGTGATGAGAAGAGTGGGCCTTGTCCGTGGAGATCAAGATGCTTTGCAGAGGAGGGCAAAGCTCAGAGCCTCAGGAAAAGAGAGGGAAACTGAGGCACGGTGCAGTGCAGTGACTCCCAGGATGAGCAGCAGGCAGCAGAGCTGGACACATATCCCAGCTCTGGCTCCCAGCAGGTTCCTGGCTGGCCAGTCCAGTGTCCCAGCAGGGTGCACGGGTGGATGTGCTCCAGCAGCTCCGGGGTTATACAGGCACCTCTTCCTTCCCCTCTCCTGCTGTCCCGTTGGCTCCGCTCAGTCCCGCTGGCTCCCTGCCTTCCTCCTCCTCCTCCTTCTCCTCCTCGTCCTCCCTGGCTGTCCCTGCATCCTGGCCCAGGCTGGGCAGGTGGCCGAGGAGCTGCCCTTCCCGGCGGGACTGGGCCAGCTCCTTGGCACAGCACACGGGCGTGTGGGTCTCATAGGTGCTGTGGAAGCTGTTATAGTCCACCTCGTAAAAATCCTTCTCCAGGGTGAGCACGGGGGTGAAGCGGTGTCCCCACAGCACCTCGGTGTCCATGTAGGAACTGCGAGCCTGGCAAGTCATCCCTGGGTGGAAAGAGAGGGATGTTAGAGGCAAAGCTTCCTTATGTGCTCACCCAACCACGCCTGGCACTTAAAAGCACTTCTGTGTCATTTCCATACCTGACTGCTCTGGGACACAGAAAAGTCTTGGCTTAATAAGCCTCCAAAAGCCTCTATCATGAACAAGCTGAGCACCCAAAGGGAAAGGGATGCATTCACCTTGGCATCTTCCACCTCCTGAACCTCCTGCTTAGGGGTTTGCAGGCTTTCAGCAGCCTCCCCCTGCTCGGCTGAGGTGTTGTTTCTGTGCCTGACACAAACAGGTCCCGGTGGATCCTGCTGGAACAACCCCCAGCCCTTCAAGTGCTGCCCCAACCCCGACCCACACAGCCCAGAGCACAGGGAGCCACTGCCCTGCCCTCCTCCGGGGCTGGCCCCATGCCTACTTCCCTGCAGCAGTGCCACAATTCCTGTGCAGCAGTGTCACAATTCCCCTGCATTAGTGCCACAATTCCTGTGCAGCAGTGTCACAATTCCCCTGCATTAGTGCCACAATTCCTGTGCAGCAGTGCCACAATTCCTGTGCAGCAGTCACAATTCCCCTGCATTAGTGCCACAATTCCCGTGCAGCAGTGCCACAATTCCCGTGCAGCAGTCCCACAATTCCTGTCAGCAGTGCTGCAATTCCCCTGCATTAGTGCCGCAATTCCCCTGCATTAGTGCTGCAAGTCCCCTGCATTAGCGCCACAATTCCCCTGCATTAGTGCCACAATTCCCGCGCAGCAGTGCCGCAATTCCCGTGCAGCAGTGCCACAATTCCTGTGCGGCAGTGCCACAATTCCTGTGCAGCAGTGTCACAATTCCTGTGCAGCAGTGCCGCAATTCCCGTGCAGCAGTGCCACAATTCCTGTGCAGCAGTGCCACAATTCCCCTGCATTAGTGCCACAATTCCCGTGCAGCAGTGCCACAATTCCCCTGCATTAGTGCTGCAATTCCCCTGCATTAGCGCCACAATTCCCGTGCAGCAGTGCCACAATTCCTGTGCAGCAGTGCCGCAATTCCCCTGCATTAGTGCCACAATTCGCACTGGATGCTCAGCCCAAAGGTGAGAGGTTCCCAGCCAAGCTGGCTTTTAAATCCCCCAGGAGGGTTCAAGCCCTTGTACTGATGGATTGTGGTTTAAGTGAGCAGCGGCTCACAAGGAGCCACTTGCTTGTCAAGCTTCTTCTCAGCCCCATGGATCAGTTTATTTACTTTGAAAAAGTTTAAGGAGAAGCTTTGCAGAGTAGGGATAAGCACACCTGTGAGCAAAACCCTCCTGGAATCACCTCCCAGAGTCAAGGCCGACTTCTCTTACAAATATTTTTCTTCTCTTTGTCCTAATTATGTTTTGATTTTGGAATTAATTTCTAGTGAAAAGCTCACCTCACAAAGTCCTCCCACTGTTCTCTCATAGAGGGTGAGGGATTGGCCTGACTGGAACAGATTCAAAACATATACTTGATCCAGTTTCTGGCCAATACTTTCAAGTCTAATTCCTGAAGCCCAGAGCACAGGGACAGAAATCTAAAGTAATACATAGGAGGAAAAATCTCAGTGTCAGATGCTTCAGGGAAGAGCATATCACATATTCTCACTCTGTGAGCTCATAAGTGACTGAAATCTCAGAGCACTCAGAAAACCCCTTTCCTTTAAAAAAAACTCCCACCTTTGTGAAAAGAGGAATATTTTGTTCTTATAATTGCTACAGACCATTAAAAGACACCCACACAGGCAAGTTCTCTGCAAAGCTGAAAGTCTCTTAGTGCTTCCCATGGTTTAAAGCTACCAGACCAGGAGTATTTTGTTCCTTGAAAGGAGAAGAGACAGTGACACACGCAGTGCTGAGACATCTGCAGCTCTGTGGCACAGACTGAAAACCCAATCCTTCCCCCCAAGAAGATCTGCAGGAGTGTTTGCTTCTGGGCAGGAACAACAAGTACAGCGTTAGTCACAGTGCTCCAGCGTGCCTGCTTCCTGGGCTGGAAGGAACCGGGAAGTGCAGAGGCTGCCATGAAAAACACAGCCAGGGAATTAAAAATCACCCCAAGTGTTGCTGCCTTAAGGAGAAGCTCTGTGGAAGTTCAGTGTCTCTTCAGGAAACTCTCAGCTTTTGCTTTAGAGCTAAAGAGCAGGGTGAGGCCACTCCTGTGGCTCTACAATGTGCAGCATCACCAGCCCTTGGGGTGAGGAGGGTCAGCCCTCCTTGCCCCAGGCCAGCTCCACACTCCCTGGAAGCCCAAGGAGTCCTGCTGGTTTCCCAGTCCTGGTACAGGCTTTCCCAGGGGAGCTGTGGTACAGGCACTGATCCTACACTCACCTCCCTGGGCAAGGGCTTTTATTCCTGTTGTCTGGGGCTCAGGGCTGCAGGGCTAATCTCATTTCCTGGTGTTGCCTCATACCAGGAGCCTGGAAACCAGCAGCTGGCTAAAATAAACCAGTCCTTTTCCCTTTGCCCAGAGCTGGCTTGGCACCAGAAATCCCAAAGGCCTCCAAGTGGCTCCTCCAGAGCCAGCAAGGAGAGCAGGAGAGGAGATGCTACAGGCTCCAGGATCAGTCCTGTGAATGAACCAGCTGAGTCTCATCCTGATTTTCCAAGTGCTGCATCAAGGGACCATGAAGGAGTCTCCAGGGCGAAGATGGGGTGTCCTTGTGAAATATGGGGGCCTGGGGCTCTCTAAGGAGACTCTTGCCTTATAATCTGGGCCTGAAATAGCTCCTTCCCTGGGGGAGCACCTGAGTGAACCTGAGCTCCTGGGACACCATCCCAGTCCCACTCTAAGTATTCAATTAGGGCAGGAACAACGGAAAGCTTTCAGCAACCAAACACTGCTGCTGCCAGCTTCCTGCAGGAGCTGCTTTCTGTAACCCCAGGGGGACACTGAGCCAGCACAATAAGACAACTTGTAATTGCTCCATAATCCCATTCAAATATTCCTTTTTAGCACATGTGCAGTGGTGTTTAATTGCGTGGGGACACACTGCTTGGCAACTCCCACATCACCCAGTAAACAACACCATTGTCTCTGCTTCAAATTCCATTAAGTGTCTGCTTTGCAGGCTGCCCTGTGCTCTGCAGCCTGGTTAATTAATGCATCTGTAATGTCCCTAGCTAATTATTGCCTCTGTGGCTGCGAAAAGATGACAGAAGAGGTGTGGAAACAATAAACCTTGTTTTTATTAAGAGCACATGGATGCAGCCACTTGCCAGTGGAACACAATGTGCGCCCTCCGTGCTCGGAATATCCCAGTGCCACCCTGCAGTGGGGCACAGCAATCCCCAGACTCAGACCTCTGTGTATCCCTGAAAAAAATCACCTGTTTAACTGCAGAATTCTGGTTTATCTGAGTCTGTAGGATGTCTTGGGTATAAGGAATCATTTGCCATATGCTCCCATTCATCGAGTAGAATCAGAATTCAGAATATCCTGAATTGGAAGGAAGCCACAAGGATCACCAAGTGCAACTCCTGGCTGCACACAGACCCAGATCTGGGTACAACACCAACTGTGACATTACTGCTCTTCCACATCACACATGCAGCCCTGAAACACTGACACTTTGGGGAGCACAAGAACTCAAGAGAGATTCCAGACTCTCCAAATTTCTTGCAGAATTAACCATAGTATGAATGGCCCCAATAAAAGCTGTTAATCCTTTCCTTAAAGAATATACAACTACACATTTTGAGTTTAAACAGTGCAGATATAGAGAACTGGTATTTGGGGGCTTCATTTAAATAAACTTCATGACCAAAAAAAAATACAGAATCCCAGAATGGCTTGGGTTGGAAGGGACATTAAACATTGACACCTTCCTCAATCCCAGGGTGCTCCAAGCCCTGTCCAACCGGGCCTTGGGCACTGCCAGGGATCCAGGGGCAGCCACAGCTGCTCTGGGCACCTGTGCCAGGGCCTGCCCACCCTCACAGGGAACAATTCCTTCCCAATATCCCAACCATCCCTGCCCCCTGGCAGTGGGAGCCATTCCCTGTGTCCTGTCCCTCCATCCCTTGTCCCCAGTCCCTCTCCAGCTCTCCTGGAGCCCTTTAGGACCTGGAAGGGGCACTGAGGTCTCCCTGGAACCTTCTCTTCTGAAAAACTCCAATTGTCTCAGCCTTGCCTCATAGGAGAGCTGCTCCATCCCATCATCTTCATGGCCCTATATCCTCATTTTCCTTCTTTCAGTCTAGGTAGACGTACTTGAATTCATAGACATGTATTTTTCAACTCTGTCATATTTTCTTGATTGTAAGACCATTAGAAGTTTCATTTTCTCCTACACAATCTGGTTTACAAATGAAAAAGTATGTTTAATATAAATGTGTGCAATCTGTCTGTTGTGGAAAACATGGAATGATATGAGAAATCTTCAGATGTCAACGTCTAGTTGCAGCTTTCTCATCTCTTCATGCAGCAGATCAGCTTCATGCTGCAAACAAAGCTCAATTTTAATAAAAACCAGAGATAAAACCTGTTCAAAGTTAGAAGCAGATGCCTCAAGTTTTCAATAAAGCTAGAACCAGTTCCAGGATTTACAGATGGTGGAGACCAGGGCACTGTGTCCTGGTTTCAAGTTGTGCAATAAGTGTTTCACAGAGATTTAATGATAATTTCATTATAGCAGAATCCTAAGAAGTGGATTTTTTGTCTGTGGGTTGGAGCCACAGATCAATAATGGAGCTGTGGCTGTTCCTGCTTAAGGCAGCCAGGGATCATCCCTAAACATCTCGGCTCTGCTTCCCAGCCCAGACTAGATTGTGATGTGCATTAAAGCAGGTGTCTCGCTGCATCTGAGAGCACAGCAAACGCGGAGTGTAAAACAAGTGCCAGGGAACTCTTCAGTGAGGATCTCTGCTGCCATCAGGATCAGTTATCAAAGAGCTGGGGATGTCTGAGGTGCTGCCAAGGAGCAGGAGGAGCCGGCTGGGAAAGGGGACAGTGCCCCCCGGGCCTGGGTAAACCCGACCTCATCCCCCAAATCTGCAGCTGCAGCTGCTTGGTTGCCACCAAAGGCTCTCTCCAGCTCTTGGGGGATGGTGATTTTTGGCAAACATCCCATCCCAGGTGACCTCAGTGGAGGGTTAATGGGAGAGCACGGGGGTTACACAGAGGGTGCTCTGCCAAGCCCGAAATCTCCCCAGGTTTCCATGTGATCCCGTCCTGAGCAGAGCTGCATCTTCCAGTGCTGCTCCATGGCCTGAAGCTCTTCAGTGGGCAGAGATATCCCAGCCCCTGGGGCCGTCAAGACAACATTTTTCATCAGGCTAAAATTAACTGAGCTCATTGAAATGCCAGGGAGCTCAGTGATTATCTGCTGGGAAATGTCATGTGCCTGCCTGGGCTGCTCGGCCCCCTCGGACACGGACACTGCTGGCAGTGACCTCCCTCCTCTGCCCTCATTTGCCCATTCTGTTGTGCCCAGGATGACGTTTCTCCTTCTCCTGGATGCTCTGAAGCTGTGAAACACCTACTGCCCAGGAAATGATGGCCTCGGAGGTGCAGTGCCAGTGATGGATGTTTACAGGTGGCAAGGAAAAGCTATAAAGAATTTAAGTTCTATTGCTGTAACTAAGCAATATGTGTCTTTCAATTTGCATTAGCACATGGTAAGTTATAAAAGTTATTAGTCCCTCTGTGTTAATTAGACCAAAGAACACTGTAATGTCCAAAAAGTCAATAATCTTCCAACTTGAAAAGGAATATTAGAAGGTAAGAGCATGGTCCTCCAATTATTTGTGCTTGTCTCCTTTAGGGGACATGGCTGGGCTTGATTCACTTTGATATTTATGCCAGAGGAGAGTAATAGGATTTTAATTTATCTGAATGCTCTCCAGGCATGCAAAAGCTCCTAGGCACTAGAAAAAATATAATAAAAGGACTTTATGGTGTAAGGACCTTGGATTCATTTGCCATGTCTCCAGCAGGCCCAGCCCGAGCCAAGCTCACACCAGGCAACTTCTTTAGGGTTTACAGTGACTGCAGAGGCACCCCAGACACCACTGCCAGCCTCTGCCTCCAGAGGACAGTCCAGCTCATGAGCACAATGACCTGAGACATCTCTTCCCTATAATTTTTTAGGCAGTTTCTGTAACATTTCTGCAAGGTCCTCCTTGCAGAAAACTTATTTATATGCAGAATGCAAAGCAACACATGACAACTCAAACCAGATGATGAATGACTAGAAACTCCATTCAGTAATTTCACCCTTCCTTTGTGCTCCCATGAAAATCATTATTAATTTCAGCATATCTTTTGTTGTGACTACACCCCACTTGGCCCTACATTTACAGCCAGGAAACTGTACTCTGTCCTCTGCAAAGGTGGATAAATTGAGGTGTGAAAACTCTGCTGTTTTCCTACACTCCCACAGGGACAGGATGGGTTAATCACTTCTAATCATTAAATCCCTTTTTATCACACTGACTCTAAGCCAGAAAAATATATACCTGTACTTACATAAGAGTTCATTAAAACTTCATTTAGTGACTGGACTAATCAGGCATCTGGAGTGTTTCTTGTGCCTTATTTAATTGTGCTGGGAAAAAGAGGCAATGAAAACCAGGGAGGACCAGGAGTGGAGTAACAAGCTCTGCTACCTCTGTGCCCAGGGAGCAGCAGTGCTGGATGCTGTGCCCAGGGAATGAGGGCAGCAGGAAGCCACAGAAAAAGCAGGATTTGGATAACTGTCAGCAAATAGCAGAGGAATGGTAAAGCTGCAAGAGAAGAGTCCCTTCAAATTACCTGCCAGGAAGTCTTGTAGGATTTGCAGTGTGTCAGCACACGGAGTGACGGCTTACAGAGAAAAACAGCATTTTAAAAAACTGGACTTGCTAATGTTCCCTAACTGGATCAGCCAAACTCTTCATCACAACCCAGCTGACTCTGCACCATGTGGGAGGGAGGCCTGGACCTCCCCTGCTCTCCCCTGTCCCAGCAGCTTTTAAACACTCTGTTCAGCTTGGGATCAGCAGGGGAAGGGCAGGAGCTTTGGCCAGCAGCAACCAGGAGCTGTCCTTCACCAGGGTGGCCCTGAGATTTTGGGAAGCAGAGAGGCAGGGAAAACAAAAATGTATTCACTGTGCAAACAGATTTTCCACCTTTCCTTTGTTCCCTTTTATTGCAAGTCAGATTTGGGGCAGCTGATCTTGACAAGAGTCCCTTTCTGATAAGGCAAAGATAATGAATTCCCTGAGGGAATCTCTGTGCCCAACTCATCAGGAGCACTGGGGGTGATGCTGCTGCTCCCAGACACCCACGGAGCAGCCCCGGGACTCAGAACACTTGGCAGCAATATTGATTTTGTCTTCACAGTGCCTGTTTCACCCAGCAATGACCATAACAGATTTGCCCAGACACTCACTCTCCCTTTGGCCTTTTCCATCCGCTCGTGGAGCCCCCGTGCCTCGCCCATCCCCAATATCCACGGAAGAGCCACACCTGGCTTTGTGCCACGCTGGCTGTCACTGGGGCAGCCCTGGGTGCCCCAGAGCTCTCACTGCAGTCACACCAGGCTTTTTATCTTTTTCGGCCAAATAAACCCCACTGCATTTTAGGCTGGCTGGTGAGCTGCTGGTCCCCAGGCCATCGAAAAGCCAAGGCAACTTGAACACCAGATCTTTGTTTTAAGCCACAGTGTTTCACTTTATAAAAAACCTGATGACTTGAAGGGTGTGAACTCCTCAGAATTTACTCTACACTTTTCATTTGAAGCTATTTACCATCTTTGCCTTGCACTGGGTCAGAATTAAACTTCAAATGTCAGTAAATAGAGCTGCTTGTTTGAGAGGAGACAAAACATTACATTTGTAATACATGTGCGCCTGGTTAAATCTACTGAAAATAGCTATAAAATCACTGTCCTGAATTATCAGTGAAAAATATCCCCACTTTCAGTCGTGCTTCGATTTCATTGATATGTTGCCAATCACCATTGTGACCTGCTTTCCAAACACCTTATGGAAAACAGCTGTATATTCTGACCGGTGGTACTTCTGAACTCTGGTGAGTGGATTCCTCATTTTCCTCATTTTCCGTAGGGGTTGCTAAGGGAACAAATGCTCTGTTGTATTTTACACTGCCCTGAACCCGACCAGGCTGTGACAGTGTCAGGATTTAACAGAAGTCCTGCTGGGAGTAAATATCACACCACTCCTGAGAGCAGATGGGGCTTGAGCAGTGCCATGGGCTGGGAAGTGCCTTAAGAATTTGCTTGCAGCAGATTTTAAGGTGTGGAGGGAGGGATTAATAACCCCAAACTGCTTTATCAATATTCCCAAGTGTGAGGATGAAGCAGAAAGCACAAACACTGTCTCTGCAAGCCACTCTTCGTGTCACAAAATATCCCACTCCCCTGGCTGCCACAGGTCCCTCAGGACCCATCCCAGCCTCCAAACTAGATCCTGGAATCATCCAAGGTCCTCTGAGCTCTGAGTTCATGCAAAATGCCTCCTCCAGCTCCAGTGTGGGACTTCCCAGGCTGCCTTCTGAGCCCAGGATAATTCATTTCCACAGATGTATGCTTAATATCCTTACAGCCTGGCCTGTGCAATCCCTCTGGGAGAGGAGCCCATTTGTAAGGCAATATTATTCCTCTGCCATGCTTTTAATTCCGAGGTTGTTATTGATAATGACTTCCTCTCACACATCCCCAGCAGAGGCTGAGCCTTCCTGTGAGGAAGGCAGAGCAGCAGGGGTTCAAAGCATTTATAGTGTCACTGTGTGAGAGGAAAGAGGCTTTGGACAAACAAGGAGCTGCATTCCATGCTCAGATTAGGAGGCTCCTGCCTCTAATAAATGTTTAGGCTGCAGAGTAAGTCACTGTTACAAATCCTTGCCTTTGATAGTCTTTTCCACCCACCCCTTCCTTTGCCACGTCTCTACAATGCTCTGCCGGGGAAGAACATCTCCCTGGAAATGCCAGGTGAATTCCACTTCCACAGCACACATTCCAGCCCCAGTGGAATGTAATTTATCCCTCACCTCCCATCAGCTCTGTTTGGGAAAGTCAGCTACTGCTGATCACCTAAAGGGAGACTCTGGGACGCTGAATTACCTCTCTAGGCAGCTGCCTTTGGGAGCAAAGGTTCGGGATGCAGAAATTTGAGAGCTTTTTCCTCCTCTGGCCGTTGGGAGACTAATGACCAAATCTCCAGGAGGGGAAAACAAACAGTCAGCAAGGGGCAGAATCTGTGAGACAGGGTGTTGACACCACTGAGTACTTGGAACAAGCTGAAAACCCCTGCTAATGACTCAGAGAGAACCTCATTGAGATGGAAAACAAAATCCAACCACCACCCACAGGAAAACTCTGGGCTCATAACTAAAATCCTGAAACAACGAGAAAACTGCTCATAAAAGCTTTTTTTTTGGCATCTCTGACTTTGTTTGTCCATCTTTAGCCAGCAGTTCTCTCCTCAGAGCTACCTGCAGCCCTTTCCCCCTGCAGACCATGATTCCACCAAGGCATTCTGCCCAGCCCAGGCTGGAAAACCCTGCCTGGAAGGCACCTGAGCATCTCAGGGGCTTGGACCCACTTGCTGTGTGCAAGTGCAGCAGGAAGAGCTGCCAGCTCCTCCCCAAACCTGGAGCAAAGGGATTCACGCAAGTGGAAATGACCCGTGGGGATGACTGCGAGGTGCGGCTGCCTGCCCAGAGCTCCTGGGGGAGACCCCTGTGGGAAGGAGCCTCTGTGCCCATGCCTCCCCCCACCTGCCTTTTCCCTCCGTGGAAAGCTGAGGCTTACGGCTTTTCCAGAGTCACTATAGACGGACACAGTTCTTTTATCGTCTGCCACAAATACACCCCTAGGAGAAACTGGGAATGGGCTAAGGATATCTCCTAATCTCCCATTACCCAGCTTTGTCTGAGCTGTTAAGCAGCTGCAAGAGTCACAAAAGCAGTTTCTGTATTTTTCCTCTTTGAGCTCCTTCTGGGAATGTGTGTCCTGCACCACGTGCAAGTCATTCAGCCTCAGCACGTGCTGCTTTATGGGATACAGTGAGACTTGGGCACTTCATAGCCCCCATTAAAATCAACACTACAGCAGCACCTAAAATAGCACAGTTACAGTTAATCTTTAATGCAGAGGAGAAATGGGAGAAGATTTGCACCATGAATTTTGATCACAGGAAACAGGACCACCACAGACTTCAAGAATTCCTTTAATCCATTGCTTTTTTCTCCCCTGGATCAGTTCTAAGTGATTATGAGCAGCTCCAGGACTAACCCCTTCAGCTCAACTCCAGACTTATACAAGAGGGTGAAACACTACAAAAAAGAGGGTGAAACCCTACAGCACGAGCTAAAGGCCCGACTTTCCACTACTGGTTATCTCAGTGCCCCACCTGAGTCAAGCACTACCCAAGGACAAACCTCACTGTGTTCCCAGTCCAGGTAACATGGAAAGTGAAATCCTAATGCCAAACTGCCCACAGTGCTTTGTGCCCCTTTCCTCCTCGAAACAGTGACTGATTGCTGACAGATCCTTACCTGTGGCTTCCACCATTCCTTCTAGGATGACCACAATCTCAAACTCCTCCTTCTCCAGCTGGGTGCGGGACATCTCCCAGAAGGGGCTTTTCTCGTTGATCTCATGTGAGATGATGAGAGGGGACACCAGGAACAACCTGTCGTCTCCGGTGTCAAATCCCACGTTGATGTCCGTTTGATTCAGGGGAATAAACTCTCCTTCTTTGGTCTGTTTGGACTTAATCAGTTTGGCTCGAATGGAAGCCTCGACAATGTGGGAATTGCGGAGGTCCCCGACCCGGAACATGAGGCAGAGCTTCTCATCCCTCATGGAAATGACGGCATTGTTGGAGAACATGAGGGTCTCCGCCCTCTTCTTTGGTTGGCTGATCTTGACGAACATGCATCCCACCATGAAGGCGTTGACAATGGAGCCCAGGATGGCCTGGACCAGGAGCAGCACAATGCCCTCGGGACACTTCTCTGTGATGACCCTGTGGCCGTACCCGATGGTTGTCTCGGTCTCGATGGAAAACAGGAACGCCGACACAAATCCGCTGAGGTTTTCAACGCAGGGGATCCAGTTCTCGTCTTCCAGGTGGTCCAGGTCTCCACGGATGTAGGCGATGAGCCACCAGATGAACCCAAAGAACAGCCAGGTGATGGTGTAAACCATGGTGAAGACCAGCAGGTTGAAGCGCCACTTGAGGTCCACCAGGGTGGTGAAGAGGTCGCTGAGGTACCGGTAGGTCTCCTGGACATTCCCGTGGTGCACGTTGCACTTGCCACTCTTCTCCATGTACCGCTGCCGTGGCTTCTTGCCCTCGGGGGAAATGAGCCGGGTCCTGTCCGTGGCGATGGGGACGTCATCCCGAGCCTGCTTGGGGATCTTCTTGGGCTCCCGGGATGTGACCCCAATGTCCATGTCCTGGTTCATGAAGATCCGGGAATCTCCAGCCATGGCTGGGCTGCACAACAAGGAAAGACAGTTTCAGGCAGAAGGCAAAGAGAAAAAAGCCATTTTGTTTCACTGTCTGGACCATCAGGACGTTGTTTTTGGAGGGTTCACACTTCTCCCACAACAGCCGCTTGTTAAACACAGCCCTGCAGTGACCCGGAATTAAAGACTGGTTTATAACACACAGGCCCTTCAAACATCAGCAGCTACCTGCGTGATGGGCATGCTGTGGGAGCGTGGAACACTTAAAACTTGGAACATTTGGGGCTTTCTTTTTGATTTTTTTACACACCAAATTTGCTTGAGATCACAACTCAGAACAAAGCAAAGATACATCAACATCTTTTCAGGAAGGACTGGATCTTTTTCATGCCTCAGGTTTTGGGTGCATATCAAGAGAAACCTTAGAAATTAAGAGAAAATGCTGAGCACCACTGTCTACCTAAATCTCACATGAGTCTAAATTATGCACGAAGGCTTCCCTTGCAGTCAGCAGAGAAAGGCATCTCCAGGGATAACTCAGATTTCAGGACTGCTGAATCACCTTCTGCAAGTTTATTTGTGAGCCTGGGCTTAAAATGTGAAATAAACATTTAATTGACCATCTTGAATCCCACGTGTGAGGGTGTGATGAATCCAGGCCTGCTGTTAATGAGATCTATCAGAGCTCACCCCTTTGCTCCACCTGACATTAGACAAAATCACTGGGCACTTTCAGGAATGCATCAGAGAGCTATTAAAAAGCCCACTGTCGACATTCAGAGTTATGCTTACCAGGATACAAATAAATAACACGAGATGAAGGCAGCAATGCTTTCTGCCAGATCTAATGTAACATCCTGTTTACGGACATGATTAGATACTCCTTTAAAAAATGAGAGTCTTGACTTTGGATGCAGGGCACAGACAAAATCTCTGTCAAAGACTACCCAAGGAGCCTTAGGGATATCAAAGATAGAGCAGCAATATTTTTTATGGCGTTCATTCCCTGTATTGTCCTCTGCAAATCCTATTAAAACCTAACTAAATCTATTACTGCTCCCTCTGTCTTTAATCTTCTTATGCTCCAGTGAATGAGAAAAGGTGTAGAGATACAATTAAGAGTATCTTGGGAGAGACAATTTTTAAGACTGAGCAAAGTAGCTTCATCTTTTTGGTATTAAAAAGCACAAAGGGTGGGTGGGAAGGAGGCAGAGGCAGGATGAATAAATGAAGCAAGAAATTTTCACTTCCATTCGGCTGCAGCCAAATCTGGTTAATGGCAGAGAATTCCTCGTGGCCCTTGCCTAAGTCACCATCGATCACTGCTTCAACGAAGCAGCCGGAGCCTGTTGCTGGCAGCAGCCCCGCTGGCTCGGCTCCGCGGGGAGCCCAACCATCTGTGCCCAGCGCAGCCCGGCGCTCTCCTGCTGCCGCCGCCTGCAGGGGCAGGAGTGGCGGCTCCTGGTGCTGGCAGTGGGAAATCGGGGGGCATCCGGCGTGCCACCCGCCCTGGACACGGGGTGGATAATCCCGGTGCTGTATGCTCCCTTCCTCCAGCGGAAGCAGTCAGGATTTTGACACAAGAGTCACCCCTCCTGTGTTTTTGTCCCTCCTGAGAGCTGTCTCGGGGTATAGTCACACGCATCCTCAGCTGCTCTGCACTGCCTGCTGCAATGGAGACCTCTCCACCCACTGGCCTGGCTCTCTCTGCACTGGGAGGTTCGTCTCTTTACACGTGTGCAAAGTGCTGCAAGATGCTGAAAACTGACAAAGCCGCAGCTTGACTCTCACTTCCCAACGTGTGAAAGCACATGGCAGAACAATCACGCACTTTTTACCCCTCTTCAATAGGGAAAGAAGCCTCCCATCCACTGGGAATCAGGTAGTGAAAAACCTTCTCACTTCCTTCTTACAAATAATATTCTGATGTATGTTTGCATTGATTGATTAATCTAAAATTACTCCATTTGGACTAAAAAGCTTGTCATCAATCTGAATGTAAAACCAGGCAAGTGTTGCCTGTTGCTTTCAATTTTAAAATACTTGTTTAAAACATGATTTTGTTATAATAGTAAATTTGAAGCTATCACTGGCACCATGGGAGAGATAACAATCCAGTTGCAGACTTCAATCTAGAGTGGAAGGTTTCATGTTCTAGATTCACACCAAAGAGAACAAAAGGATCTTAAAACTTATTCCAAAGAACAGAATAGAGGAAAAGCAACCAAGAATCCTAAATCCCTGGAAACATCGCTCTGGTGGAGCAGGTTTGAGGAAGTGCCCATTAACAAAAGTACAGAAGAACCTTTTTAACTAAAACACTCACAGGACTGGCAACATCTCTGGTGGTGCTACTGATCTCCAGCAACAGCTCAACTGAAACATCTCTGCAAACCTCCAGGAACATCTTCCAAGTGATCCAGTAAAGCAGAAAAATTCCTGCTGGATAAGAAGTTCACTGACAGCTTCAGTGGCATTACAATTCCTACCAATATTTCATCTTTAACTCTCCCATTGTAGTATGAGCATAACCTCAGTCTGTGGGTGGTTATTGAAAATAATTAAGCATATGAATTTTTGCTTCAGAGTCTTTAAACAAAATGCTCCTGGTTAGCAGTTTGAGCACAGCTTTTGATGCCTGTACACTATCCAGCTTTCTGCTCCAAATGATCCCAGGGTTTTCTAATTCTGAGCAAATCACTGCTTTTCCTTCTGCCTTAATTCCTCAACAGTAAAATTTGTGATATGGACGTGAATGGTCTATGAGATCCCAGGCACGAGAATCTTCTAGAAAATTTGCTGTCATTCTTTTATGATTTTAATTGCCCTAGGGAACTTTAGCCCAAATGACAAGATGCTCTGAAAGCAGCAGTGTAACTGTGTAAGGACCTGGTTAACTCTTCCCTGTGCAGTGCACAGCCACTGCTGCCAGGCATAAACATCTCTGCCATGTCACGGTAAATATGTTCATGCATCTCCCAGAGGTTTCAGCTCCAGTCTGTAAATCCCTGCTCCCTCCAGCACAGAGAGCCATGAGGTGAAATTGCCTCTTACAGTCACAGGCACTGTTCTGTTTCTTTGGCATTTACTGTCTTTGGTTAAACGAGGCCAGGATAATAAAAATGTCACTTCTGTACAAAGCTGCCTTCCTTTAGGACAGGCTACTGCACGAGGAGCTGTGAGTCAGTGCATTATCAGCCTTGCAGAGAGGTTTTTATCAGCCCTGCTGATGTTCAGCTCTGCCCAGATGACACACTCGGGACAGGCAGTGACATTTAGGGGCTGGGATTTGCTGCACAGGAGTCAGGCTGGGGTCAGGTGAGAATCTCCAGGAGACAGTGTTTGGCAGAGCAGCTCCCAACCCCTCCTGACAGAGCTGGTGTGCTCCTGGCAGGTTCAGCAATTTGCCAGAGACATCAAGGAGGGCAAAACTATAAAACACTTGAAGAAACTTCTTTCCCTGATGACCAGGGGGCCTTTTCCATTTAAACAATTGCTGATCTAGCTGCAATAAACACACAGATTTCCATGGGGATGGGATTTGATGCTGGAAAGGACTAAACTGGCAGGCAGGTGGAGTTTAAAGATGGGAATCTGTCATCAAGTTTGTGCAAAAGCAGACTTCTTTTTGTTTCTTTTAAACTCGATGCCTGTGTTTTCTCACATTGGGAGAATAATTGAGCAACTGTCCTTTAGCAAACCTCCCACAACTTCCCAGAAAAATATTGGTTTTTTTCATTTAGCCCTATCTTCTTTTTTTTCCAGACAATGAGTCCTGTACTTCTCAACAAACAACCAATAATATTAAACAGAGATTACTGAAAAACCTGACCTGGTTCTTCTGCTGCCCATTGGCCCACACCACATAAACCAGGTTACTGTGCCCAGGTTCCTCTGGGTCACATAATTCTGCTTTAGGATACAGTGCTGCAAGGGAATGAAATTCTTAATTGTCAGACAGGAGCAACATAGGGAAGTAGGTGCAGGAATAAAGGAAGTTCAAGCAGCAGCACCCAAAGACAACAAAAGCATTGGCTGCTGAACACTGAGCACCCATGGAAAGATGGAAGAAGGAGAAATCTTAGGAGAAGATGGCCTTTGACAATCTGAAAAAAATTACTTGAGATAGGCTCTGACTGAGGTGGGGCTTTGATTTCCCTGGGAAAGGCACCTTTCCTCCATCCTTTTATTCACTGCCTGTGTGTGAGTGGGACTGAACAGTCAGCTCCACCAGACTGCCCTTCCACACACACCTGTGCATGCAAGGTGAGGAAAGGCAGGTGGGTTTGGGGTAAACCACAGAATATTCCATCTTTCTGACTTTATATAAATAGAGGTTTGGGGTTTTGGTGGCTGCCTCTTTGGGAAGTGCTTGGGGATCCACAGGTGGAGGGAAGGCTGCAGAAGAGTTGTGCTCTTGAAAGCCAGGGAAAAGATTCAAAGACACTGCACAAGAAGGGAGACCTGTGGCACTTCACAAACAAACGTGGTTCAAAAGCTCCCTGACCCCAGTAATTGCCTCTCCAAGTGTGCCTTCACTCAGCACTGGGGTGGGAAGGTGCATCTCATCTCCTCTGTGAGTTTTTGGTAAGTCTCAGCACCACTTTCCTGACACTCAGATGTGACAGCAGATTCCTCTGGGGCTGGAGGAGGCCTCACCCTGCCACCAGGTCACAAAGATGGGTGGTTAACCTGAAGGGCCAGGTGGCTTTGTGCTTGTCACAGAGCTGGGATGTGACAGCTCCTGTGTGCCCAGAGTGCCCCTGGCTCAGAATACTCCAACAGAAGGTGCTCAATCTTTCCAAAGAAAATCTCTCTGGCCAGGGAGCCAAGCTGACCCCAAGGAAGTGTTTATGGACATCTGCACTTTCCTTTTACCTGTGAGTTACTTCCCAATCCATCCTTCTCCTCTGAGATCCTGTGGCCCTTCCATTGTCAGTTGTGAGGGAGGAACGTGACTCTCCCACTCCCAGAGTATCCAAGTGTTTCACAGCACTAATCACAGACATCACGTGCTGTAAAATTTTATTTATGTGTTTTCCAAGACGCTTGGACCAAGGAAGGGCTCTATTTCCCATATTTTGGGATGGGGGAGAACACTTAGTTCCTCAACACTCAACTGGGAGTCTGGCAGGGCAGGAATTAAATTTAGCAGCTCCAAAATCCTAAATGAGCACCTGGAATCACTGCAGAACTCTTTCCTCTTTCCCCCACTCCAGAGAATGCAGTCCCTGTCCGCTTCAGGTGCATCTGAAGGTGGCTCTGCAAAGCCTCCACAGCCTGATCCATCAGATGAATAACTCAGCAAGATTATTTCCAAAGCCAACGAAGGCAGTTTGTGTTCTCTCAAATAGCTACAGGTTTCAAATACATTTTTTCCTCGACTATGGATTGAACTATAAAAACCCCCACACATGACACAGGTTCACACCTGCATTAAATATAATGACTCCAGACCTATACAGAGAAGAGTGGAGAAACAAAACTGTGATGGGGAGAGAGACTGGGAGGGTTTTTTTTTTTTTTATTACAGAAAAAGAAGATGAAAACTAGAAAATGCTTTATGAGGCATCATTCAGGCTTTTACAACTTGTTAGAGCACAAGGACTGGAGAATATGGAGTTTCCATAAGATTGGGACTATCTCCTACGGCCCAGTTCCACTGCACTGGAAGGATGGGAGGATTTAATCTATGTAACTCCCAGGAATTCTCTTGTACTTCATTGCATTGAAGACCTTGAGCGTGACCAGTCCTTGTGCAAAGGATGCAAACATAATATTGTGCTCTTAGGTGTTTTCCATGATTTGGAACAGTCAAATGATATTTTCTCTATCAACAACAAATAAAGCCTGGAAATAAATCAGTTTGATCCTTCCACCTTCAAGGAAGTGACTGTGCCTGAGGCACTCTGCAGCCTCTCTGTCGCTGGCCTCTCACCCCAACTCTATTTTAGGGACACCTTATGGTGTCATTGAAAATCTGACCATTGTCTTTCAACCAACACAACTGAACAAAGACAGGGACCCCTTTGTGCTGATCGGACACTCCTGTTTCTCCTGCTCCTGGCTGTTTCCTCTGAACAGCAAACACTGAATGTTGAGAAAGCAGAATCTCAGTTCTAGGAAAAAATCCTGCCCCAGGAGCAGCAATGTTCCCATTCTCCATTGTCTAGGAATTGACCATGCAGCAACAGAGAATCACTCTGTAATCTGCAGCTGCTTTAAAAAATACAATAAAACTGCTGAACCACTTCACACTTCTGCAGTACCTTGCATCCAAAGAGTTCACAGATGGATTTACCAAATAGAGGCTCTTTGTGCCCCAAGGCCTTCAGCAGTGCTTGAAGCCACTGCAAGAAGGGGTCAGGAGTCACAGAGGGACAAACCGACCTCATACCAAGCTGTTGGGCAAGGGCCAGTGCTCGCCCCAAGTGTCCAAGTGTCTCTCCTGACCTCAAACCCAGCAGAAAGTGGGTGACTTAAATAGTAGAGTCTGGAAATTTACCTTGGAATATTACTCCAAAGCTCTGTTTGCCTTTTTTTTCCTGTTTTTTTTTTGTTTTGTTTTGTTTTGTTTGTTTGGTTTTTGTTTTTGTTTGTTTGTTTTGTTTTGGGTTTTTTTTTGTTTTGTTTTGTTTTTTTGCAAATAATTGGGCTGGAACTTTCCAGAGATGGAAGATATTCTGCCATGGCAATCAGAAATGATCCTGATCCTTTACCTCCAACTGGGTAGGAATAGTGAACCAAAGAACTGAACCCCAGAAGTGAAATAACCCCCCCAGCACAAGCACTGCCCCACACACTCCCCACCGCCTCGGGGAGATCCTGGTTGCTTGCACTGCTCAGAGAACCAGTGAGAAAAGCCAGTCTGGTTTCCTTCCGAGCTTCTCTTCCACAAATCCCAGGTTTACTTTAAAGTAAAAGGGTGCAGGAGGAAGGAGCTGTTTGATGACAATCTCCAAAAGCCAGAGGTAAGTTTTTTGGGACAGGGTCAGTTTCTGCCAGTTCGGTTCCTAACGTTCCCTGTCAAACCCAAGGGAGAGAGGCTGTGTAAAAGTTAACCTGGTGCTCCCAACCACCATGTGCTGCCACAAAGAGAACCCCAGGCGCCTTTCTGAGTGATGCAACAGGACATTGGTAAAAAAATCAGTCGTGCTTTTACCTCCCAGAGCCACAACCCCCGAGGGATTCCCAGTGCACTGCATTCCCTGTCCCCTCCAAGGGTTGAATATGCCATTTCCTCATCTGGAGACTGCACTGCCAGGGCTCTGTAATTCCAAGCTCACTGGCAAGTATCCTAATTATGAAAGAATTTCATCTTGGACTCCAGGTAAGGATTATGGAGTTGCTCCACACAATTCAGGACTGCTCACTGATCAGTCTCCTGGTGCCCTTTGCATTCCAGTGATCTCCACTAATCCTGTATCTGACCAGTTCCTATTTTTTAATGTCTTTTCCTGCATCACGCCTTTAGATCTGACAATGCTTTTGCCCAAGATCAGCATCAAACCCCTGCCTTCGCAAAGAGTTCCGTGGCAGCTGTGAGTTAGGCAAGAGCCTGTCCACAGCTCACACCTGGGCAGGTTTGGGCACAGGAGCCTGGCACCCCGCTGGCCCAACAGCTCCGCGTTTGTCCTGATCCCTTGCAGCCAGAGAAGATCGGGAGTGACCTGGAATAACAAAGGAATCGTAACTTACTTGCTACGAGCGGCTCCGCATCAGCGTCGCGCCTGGGCTGCGGGGGGCGGCTGGCCGGGGGCAGGAGCGGGGCTGGGAGAGGCTGCGGGAGCAGCGGCCGGTCCATGCCATCACCAGGGAGCCGGGATCGTCCTCGGGGCCCCGGGCCGCCTCCCGCCTTCTCCCCGCTGCCCGTTCGCAGCAAACATTGATGTGGCACCGAGGCTGCCCACGCCCCTGTCCCTGGGTGTCCCCGATCTCCCTGCTCTGCTCCGAGCCCTCGCTCTCCGCCGCTGCGATGCCACTTTCGCCTCCCCTTCGCCTCCTTTCCCTGCTCTGCCCTCCCGGTTCCGAGGGAGCCGTGGTGGTCCCGAGCTTTTGAAGGGCTGGGGCAGAGGGAGGGCGCAGAGGCTGCGTGTGACGGCGCCTTATCTGTTCTCAATGAGCAGGGGCGGGGGGCGAGGGAGGGGTTTGGGCGCTGCCGGGAGGGAGGGAGGGCAGGCAGGCAGGCGGAGAGGCGAATCCTTGCCTGGGGAGCTCGGGAAAGACCTCCGGGTGTGCGGCTCCGGGCGAGCGGCTCCGGGCGAGCGGCTCCGGGCGAGTGGCTCCCCCAGCGCCGAGCGCTCCCCGCTCCTCCCGGGATCGCCTTTCCCGGAGTGCGGGCTGGGCTGGCATCCTTCAAGGGATGTGGGCTGTCAAAATCACACAAACAGAAAGCACTTCCTAAAAGCCAGGAGGAAGGGAGAGCGCGGAAGCCGCGCATTTCACACGTGTGAAAATCGTCACCGGCACTGTGGAAACTCCGCCGGGCTGGACCAGGGAAAGTGGGGACAAGGGGGAGCGCGTGGCTCCCCTGGCACGTTTCCCTTGCCTGTCGCCCATCAGGCTCTGTCATGGTGTTTGCTGACGGAGTTGTGGGCTTTGCCTGCGATCCAGCCGGTCCCCGCGAGTGCTCTCGAAGCGCTCCAGTAATTTGCCGTAATTTTTTGTCTTCCTCTTTTTTCTTCTTCTTTTATTTTTTTTTCCTTTTTCACTGATAATACTACATTGTCTCCCCAGCTTAGTGAAATATTTCCTTTTCCGAAAAGCAAATGTCAGGCCAGCTGCATATCTCAGGCAGATCTGCCTGGTGACTGCAGGTTACCCCCAGGCTTTGTTGCCCTGCTCCCACAGTCCTGTCCCCCCGTCCTCCCTAATTCCCTATTCCAGGAGCACACACATTACAGCCCATCAGAAAAGCTTTCACAGAAGATTTGTCTGGTCAGGAAGCAAACCAAACCAAAACCAAAGCACGGTGCAGGATTGTGCAGGTGTTGCTGGAATCTGGAAGCTACTTTTTGTTCTCCTTTGAATGATTTCCAATTATTTTTTCTTTTTTAAAAGTTACACAATCACTAATGAAATACATCAGCATTGGAATGATATTTTTATTTTCCTATATAGACATTTTGCAATTTTTTTTTTTTTTTTTTTTGGAACAGGAAAAAGGGAACTAATGGAACTTTGTGTAGATCAGAAAACTTGGGTCTTAAGCAGCTTAAATCTAGGCTACATAACGCCTTATTATGGAGGCTAGACTGGGAAAATCAAAGACAGACACGCTGAAGAAAGGGAAATAAAATAACCACAGGTTTGAATATTATTAATTGTCACATTGCCCAGGGACTAGGAGAAGAAAGCCCATCTCTATACACACACTCCTTTTATCAGTGCTCTGGTTCTCTGCTCTGGATGTTGGATCTGTCCAGATGGGACAGGAATCTGGAGCCACACCAAGCATTTCAGCCATTAAAATCAGTTTTGGAGATGTAATTTTGCTTTTCCACGTGCTAGTTCGTATTTGCCACTGCAGCACAGCGTGGGCAGCGAGCTCAGCCCAGCCAGCCTGGCTCCTATTTACCCAGCAGCAGCTCAGGGTGGCCCAGCAAGGCTGCAACAGCTCAGGACTGAATTCCAGTCAGCAGCAAAACCCCCTGCAATGAAAGCAAAGGCCATGGTAATGAACTGTTGATCAAATTCTGGGAAATTCCATCAGAGATTCTGCCTGCTCATAACTGCCAGGAATGTCTTTTCAGCAGAATTACTTTTACCTTTTAAGGGTATGTCTGTGGTAACTTTATAAAAGTGTTGTTTGGGGAGTAGAGTCTCAGTTTGGGTATTTTTAGTGAGCATCCAAACGTCCTTGAAAAGCACTAAAGAGTAAATTCATTCAGTGGGAGAGTCAGCCCCCCTAAATCACCACGTTGGCTTTCAGAGCAGGTCCCTGGATGCTGCTTCCCCAGCTCTAAGGACAATGCCACCTTCAGAATGGCATCAGCTCTGCTTCCTCCTTCATCTCATCTCTGTTAATAAGATTTGGAATGAATTTTTGTGCTAGGAAATGCAGAAGGAATTTTTGTGCTGCCCAGCCAGCAGCCTGGAGGAGCGGAGTCTCTGCAAGGCTGGCGTGTCATGGCCAAGGCTGGGGGAGCCTCCCTTCCACACCCCACGGGCTTGTCCGTGTGTCCACGCCGGGAGCGCGAGGGACGGTCCGGGCAGCGGGGCGCGCTCGGAGGGTCCCCGCTGTGCTGGATGGGTGGGTGGGCTCGGAGGGGTCCCCAGTGTGGTGGGTGGGTGCGCTCGGAGGGTTCCAGCTGTGCTGGGTGGGTGTCTGCCAGCCCCGCACGGCTCCCGTGCCAGTGAAGCACGAGTGGCTCCGTGCGTCGTGCATGTCCCTGACACCTTTCCCGGCCTGGGCAGATTCCCGGGGCTGCCGACGCTGGAATTCTACTCTCCCGGCAGTGGAATTCTGACAGGCACTGCCATCTGCCGGCACCGCGGCCATCCCTCCAAACCAGCCCCAAAACCACGACACAAGCGGGATTACGCCAGGAGTTAAACGAGGGTCTGGATTTTCACAGCTCCTCCAGCCCCGGAGGCTGCAGAAATCCCAGTTTCCCCAACATCTTACATGTATTCCCCAGCTGGGAAAAGAGGCTTCTCCCCTGAAGACGTTTGTTCATGAGCAGGTGGATGCTTTGGGCCCTTGCCCACCTTGTGGGATTACACAGCGCTGTGCCCACCCCTCTGCCCAGGTGTCAGCTCGGAGCAAAGCAGAGTTCCTGCCCCCAGATCCACCCAGCACACGCTGTTAGTGCCTTTCTGTGCCTGCCACAGGGGCTGGTGCACCAAACACCCACCAGGCACAGCAGAGGCCACACCAGGCAGGGCTCTTGAGAGGCGCTACTTCACTCAGCACTAAAGGCCTTTCAGGAGCATTTCTTTGATCACCAGGCAGGATCACCTTCCCCCTGGTCCACGTGAGTCCCTGCTTTTGCTTCCTTATCCCTACACTGCAAACTCTGCTTTGTTTCAACAGACATCTCCCAATTTGTACTGATTAAAAACCAGCCAGACCTAAGAGCAGTTTTTCAGCTGCAACCAACTCCAGTGACATCACTGTGCCCCTGCTGAGGTGGTGAAAAAGTTTTCAATGGCCTCACAGGTTTGAAATATGTTCCAGACCCGCAGGGATCAGCAGGCTGCAGAAGGGCTGATTTAACACCAAATGGCAGCACAGTTTGGATATTTTTGGGCTGGGATGGAAACATGGAAATGCAGAGGGATTGATTTTCTGTTCAGGATGGGATTCACCTCAGGTAGTGGCATTCAGGATGCACTGGTCTGAGTCTGAACAGCCCTGCTCCTTCCCTTTCAGCTGATGCAGAGAGACACATAGGAGCAGGAGGCAGCCAAATTAAACCTTGTGCTGGAATGGGATGAATTATCCAATTCCAGGAGCACAGAGGTACAGATTTCACATTGGTGCAACATCTTGATTTTCCTGGGGGTGCTCATAAGCTCTAACAGCTGTACTGTTCAAAGGACACCCAGAGCTATTTACAGGGGGGATTTATGGCAACTGTGGAATGCTCAGCTCCTGGAACTGCAAGCAGAACAACAAGCTGTGGAAGAACAAGCTCTAATCTCATTTTGGTATCACTAAATTGCTCTCTGAGGATCTTACCTATATCAAAAGCTTGCCTAAAATGAAGAGTTTGGATTTTTGCAGGTTCCTGTAGAACACAGCAGGGCAGCCCCGCTTTTGATCTGTCAGGGACCCAGTGGGGAGTTACCTGCATTTCCCTGAGGTTTAACAGGATGGAAATGAGCCACCGCCCCTGCTGAGGCCAGGCTGGCCCTGACACTCGTCACCCAAAGGGGCAGTGAGCGCCGGTGACAGGGGCACCTGCTCTGCAGTCAGGGCAGGCTTTTGCTTCGAGAGGAGAGGGAGCAGCGGTGCCTCCAGGGAGCGTTTTAATTTGTTGTGCAATTTGATCTCTGCAGTGAAAGATGTCTCTTCCCGTTTGTCAGCCATGAAGCGACCACTGCACTAGAAGAAAACAGACTTGTAAGAGCCAGTGTTGGAAACAGCTCCTAGGATTGCTCATCCACCTCCAGCCTCCCCTGGTACCCGCCTGAACGGGAGCTGAGGCTCTGAGAATCCCGACGCGACAGTCACCCACTGTGTCTCGACTTCCTTTTGTGTTTGGGGCTTATCCAGCCCCCAAAATCAAAACGAAACTTGGGAAGCAGGCTCAGAGGCAGGCGAGAGGAAGTTCCCTCAGCAAACTCCCCTGCTCGGCGAGGCGCTGTGGAGGAGTCAGCCTGGATGTGCTTTGATGTGGAAATCAGGATCCCGTCCAACCCGGGGAATGATGCGCTTCTCTCCCGGCTGCAGCGGGCTGGGGCCGGCCACTGATTCCCCCAGCCGGCACATCCGAGCCCTTGGATCTTTGAACTTCGGGATTGCCCGCGAGTGGGTTAGTCCTGTTCTGAGCGAGCTGCTGTGGTAATTAACACTAATTAAGCTCTTGTTTTGCAGATGCAGCAGCAGGACCTAAGGCTGAAAGGCGCCCAGAGACTGAACTTCCACGGCAGCTGCCAGGGCGAGGGATGCTGGGAGGGGCACAGTGCGGGCTGGGACACGAGTGACATCTCCTCTGTGAGACCTCCCCTGTGAATAAAGCACCGCTCCGGAGCCTGGCTTCTCCCTGCCTGCAGCTCAGGAGCTACAGAGCACACCAGTCAGAGCACACTCGCATGAAGGCAAATTAAGGAAGACAATTTCCTTGCTGGGCTGTCAGAATTCAAAAAGGTTTGTGACAAAAGCAAACGCCTCGGTTCTTTCAGGTGGGAATCTTGTTACAAGAATTCCCTCCTAAAACACGAAGCCTTCCCTTTGCAGAGGGAATGAGATAGGTGGATACAGGGTGTAACCAGGAAGGTACAGTCCAGTTCTCAAATCAGCCACTAATTTATCCCTTCATTGAAAACAGATCTCAGCTCTAGCTTGTGGCTTTCCCAGCACTGGCAGGAGAGAGACAGGAGGTAGAGCCAGGAATTCCTTAATTTGCCTATGTGGAATCTTCCAAGGAATTTAATTGGTTCCAAAAGATTCCACAGATGTCTCTTCATAAGTGTCATACACTGAGTGTTGCTTTTGGGCACTGGAAACAGCTCAGCCAAAGCTCAGTGTGCTCCTTCCAGGCCTGGATTGTGTCCCCCTGTGAACCAAGGATCCCCTGGAGAGGGATCAGAGGAACCAGGGAACCCTGGAGAGGGATCAGAGGAACCAGGGATCCCCTGAAGAGAGATCAGGGCACCATAACCAGCCTCTTCCAGCACATCCTGTGGTCACTGAGCAGAAAGCACTATCCATGGAGCAAAAGCAGCAATGAGAGGCCCTGCAGCACCAGTTTGTGTAAATGACATGTTTTGATACTATTTGCAATCTGTTCTCAGGAACTAAAAGCAGATTGGCCCTTGCAGGTGGTCTCGTCCCCCTTGGTCCCAGTTTAGTCTTGCCCTGGGATTCTTCAGGTGGGAGAAGGGTGCTGGGAGGGACCACACAAGAGCCAAAATGTGAATTCCTGCTGCCACAACAGGAGCACAGAGTGGCTGCTGGCCACACCTGCACAGCATTCCTGGCTGCACTCTTTTTCCCCTGCACGAGCTGGAAATACTCTGCAGGAGCGTTTTCTGCTTTGTCACAATTCCAGCCCTTGGGCTGGGCGCTGGATCTCCTCTGCAATTAAGTTTTATTCTTTCACACATAATAGACCTTCAAGGCAATTTCTGAGATGCATCCACGCTTTCAAGGGAGACTTACACAGCAAAACCAGTAATTCCATTTGTCCCCAAAGTGTCTGTGTCCAGTGAGAAATCTCCATGCACTGCTTGAATTCAAAACCCATCACTGTAACCATCGCTGTTCATTAGAAAATCCCGGAAACAGTTATGCAACTTGGATTTCCACATAGTTTACTAAAATTAGCAAGATTTTCAGCAGTTTTTCAGTCATTTGTGAGCTCGAGAGAACCATTTCCAGAATTTTATTTGCAGACTTTGCAGCAGCATCCAATATTTATAAGGAATTCCCTGTCTTGGTAGCAACGACTGACAGTTATGAAAAATAAGTACATTATAAAATGCATTAATATTTTAAGTCTGCCTGAGACTGCTGGAGGAAGATATTGCCAGCTTTTGCCTGACTGGCTGATATTTAGTTCACACAAGTAACTGGCAAAAGCAGACATATCAAGGAGGGAAAAGAGAGGGTGTATAAGAAACTGCAAGAGCTACAGTGAAAGATTTGTCTATGTTTACACAATAGATCAGGAGCAGAATGAGGAAAAGAACTATTTTTTTCCCCTGTTTTTGTTCCAGCCAGTCATTCAGTGCTGTTATACACTCAGATACTGCTTTTGAGTTCTGAATAAAACCCTTCCTGATCCTCCAAATAAAATGTTGAGGTTGTGCTGAATCCAGGTTTTCCCACAAAAAATACGAATAACTCACGTTTAATGATGCAACTGAGAGAAAAGATAAATCTTGATCTGGCTGTAATAAAGTGCTTTTTCCTGAACCCTCCTGCATGCTGGGTGCAGGCAGTGCTGGCCATGAGCCAAGGCTGTTTACAGTGCCAGTGTGGCTGTCCCACACTCCTGAGCATCTGCACATTTTGTTCCTGGCATATTTGTGTCTGTGGAGCCAGCTGACCTTGAAACTCTCATCGGAGGGAGAAAAATAAAAAAAAAATCAGCAGCCAGGAGCTACCACCCTCCATATATTCCAGTTATTATCAGAATATTTTTCCTCTGTTCAGTTTGCACAGAAATGACATTCAATAACACCAAAAATGTTCCCTCTGTCCCAAGAGAGGCGTGTTCAGAGTGAAACCAGAAGAAATTAAAGACCTCTCCAGCAATGCCCTGGCCCAGGTTCATAAATATAAAACTGCAGCAGTGACTGGCTTGAGCACTGAGGAGAAAATGTGCCAAAGCTCTGGGGTGCCCCTGCTCCTGCCTCCCTGGATTTCTGGCTCTGCATGGCCTGGGAGGCTCCGTGTCCCACAGGGCAGAGAGGATGGAGCCTCTGCTGTGGGAGTCAGGTGTCTCAGAGCCTCTGGCTGTGGCAGCAGGACCTGGCAGCCCTCTCCAGGTGGGGCTGGAGGGGGACACCTTTGGAGCACACTTGTGTGCCCAAGAGAAGGGTGCTGTACTGTGGGATCTGAATTCCCTGGGAAAAGGAAGGATGCAGGCACTGCTGCCAGACTCTGCCCCTCTCCAGGTGCCACAGCTGGCTGTTCCTCCTGGAACTCCAGCTGCAGAGTGGCTTTTCATAGAACCGTGGAATATCCTGAGTTGGAAGGAACCACTAGGATCAACAAAGTCCCACTCCTGGCCCTGCACAGACACCCCAACAACCCCAGCCTGGGCATCCCTGGCAGTGCTATCCAAAGGCTCCTGGGGAGCCTGGGCAGTGCCCCAGCACTTTTGGACAACCCTTAATTGGCAGACCTTCCTCAAAGTGTTCCCAATCCTCCCAAGGGGTGAACAGATGAGTTTTGCTGTGACCTGTGTGAAACCTGATGCAGGTCAGAGCCAAGGACCTTTCAGGGAGTCCTGGGAAAGAGGCTGTGCTGCTGGGAAGCAAACTGGGTGCTCTGCAACCTCCACTCCTCCTTGCAATTATGCAGGATTCAGTGACACTGGAGGGCTCCCTCCCATGCTGTCACTGAGCAGCAACACCTCTCTAAAATTGCAGCAAAACTGTTGGATTCGCCCCACAGCCCCTCAGTGGAGCTTTCTTTTCTGCCTGGATCTGCCTGGGGCTTCTTCCTGTGCCACTTCACACACCAACTCCAAATTTTACTGCTGCTTAGTGCTAAAATTGTATGAGAAAAGATGCTTCACCCAGATGGATGAAATTTGTTTTACTTTCTGGTTAGTCATGAATTTCATCCTCTGTTTGATGTATCTGAGCCCAAGATGAAGGAGATCAGTGTAATCTCAGTTTTATAAAACCTTCTCAGCGTGGAACACAACCACAGCCATAACTCAGCCAGCTCCAGGGTCCCTCTGCTCTGTGCAGGAGCAGACACGAGGAATTATTGACTGGATTTCCCAGGACGTACCAGTGTAAATGAGGCATAACACCAGAATTGTAGGCATGTCAAAAAGCATAAAAATAAGCTTTCCCAGGAAATATGATGCCATATGGACATGGTCTTTGTTCTGGTGAGGCTTCTCGCAGTTCTCCAGGCGTTGCCATGTCAGAACATTTCCGAGCAAGAGCACTGGGTTATGTCAGCTCAGCACGGAAATTGCCTCGGGCTGTGGTGTTTCACACTGACAAAACCATTGGAATTTGTGCATTCTGTGCTGTCCCATTCGTGAAGAACTGATTCATTTGTGCTGATAGCCTGCACACACCTTGTCACCTAGCAAAGTCCCTGAGTTGCCAGAAAGGCTCTGATTGTTGCTTTGGTTGATTTATCCAAGACTTATGCAGCGTTCTGAGCCAAGGCCAAGAAAATTCCCTGCTGTGCCTGGACCAGATGCTGCTCTCATCTGAGCTGTGTTAAATCTGAGATAAAGCTGCTAAAGCCAACAGACAGGGAGTGCTACCACCACCCTTGTTTTGGCTCCCATGTGTGGCCACCCCATCCCCAAAACATCAGCAGGACAACAAGATCTGCGTGGAAAGTTCAGCCTCTCTGATTCCACCATTTGCTGTGCAAAAGGGTTTTGATAAAAGATTGAGTGTTTTTTTTAATTGACGACACTGACCTTATTTTAAGGAGCAAGACAAATCTTTGTAGGGCTCAGGCAGGTATGGCATGAAAATGCTAAAACATTTCCTGCCCAAAGCTTCACCTTCCCCCCCACGCCCTCCACCTTTATTTCATGTTTTCCAGAGGTTTTCCCACCACAAGCAGTGTTGCCTCCAGCAGTCCCTGCGCAGCCCAGCAGAGGGGAGTGGGCCACCACACTGGTTTTTCCTCTCCTGCCCAGTCTGGGGTAAAGCCACACATCTCTAGGACATTATTTAACCACACACTCTATTTTCAAGGAAAGATTAAACTTTTTTTTTTCTTTTTTTTTTTTTTTGTCAAGCATAATTTTTCTAGTGGAAGGTACTCCTGGTCATGGCAGAGGTTGGAACCAGATGATCTTTAAGGTCCCTTCCAACCCAAACCATTCTATGATTCTAAGCATGAAGCTGAAACTTTACTGAAATAAGGTCTTTGTCCATAGTTTGATGGCAAAGGCACGCTGATTTAAGTTCTTTATGCATATATGAGACCTAGATAAAAGTTCACAGTTTTAGAAGGTACTGTACAAGACAAACACATTTTGGCACATCTACAGAAAAGGTTGTGCAGAGTCAAGTTTCACCTCAGTGTGAGTGATGGAGACCTCCAAAAAACCTTGGTACAGGAGCTGGAAGTGCCTGCCTGGCCATAAATCAAGTTCCTCTTCAGAAAGAGTCTCTGTGGAATAAAAACTTTGTAAAGGGGAAACTTTGGCACAGAGACCTCAGGGTATGGACACACTGTAAGAGGAAGGGCAGAGGAGTGCCTCATCTACCCAGCCTGGTAGGCTTTTGTCAGGTTGAGGGAGATAAGGAGCCAACCTGCCTCCGAGCTGGCTGAATTCCCCCAGAGGCTCTGGAGCCAGCTGCCTCCTGAGGGAAGCTGTGTGGCACCCAGAGCAACCTGGCCCAAACTGAGCTAGGAAGAGCCCCTGTGTCACTGCCCCCGTGGTTTCTGCAGCCCTCTTCTCCAGCCCCTGCCGGTGCTGAGGCACAAGGAGCAGGGTGAGACCTGAGGCTGCTTTCTCTTACCCTGGGTGACAACTGCTCCCTGCCTGTTGGCAGTGCCCTCTGGGGTGACTGCCTGGATGGGCTCGCTCATCTGGGAATCAGCCATCCTTTATTCCTCAGGAAATCAGCCATCCTTTATTCCTCAGGTGCTGACCTTCCAAAGCAAGGCCTAGGTTTGTGCACGATTCTCTGGGAAATGAGCTCCTGCAAAGGGAGCACTGAGGCATCTGCAGGCCTCAGCTGAGGGGAAAAACCTGCTGGATGCTTCATGCTTTTTTCTTCTGATAACAGCAACCCCACACAAAAGGAAGGGCAGCTTTTGTGGGAGCAGTGTGGGACTGCCAGCCCACTCTGCTGCCCTGAGGAACAAGGACAAAGCTGCCACCCAGCTCTGCTCTTCCCAGGGTAAAGCACTGGGGAGCTCCTGAGTGAGGCAGGAATTCAGGGCCTCCAGTTCCCCTTGGCACTGCCTTCAAGGAGTACAAAGTCCTGCAGCTGCTCAGCAGTACAGGCTTGGCTCCTGGATGCAGCTCTTCCTACAAAGGCTTTGCCTAAATCTCACAATGCCAGGCTCCAGAGGCCGGTGAACTACCTTCAGACACCAACCAAAGATAACCCTTTTCCCAGGGAAAGAGCAGAACAAAGAGCATAATACATGTGAAGGAGGTGTGCTGAATTCCTCACTAGCCTGTCGTGTGTCTTTGCAGCCTCTGGGACCTCACTCCTCCTCTTGGGAGATGACTAAATAAACAATCATTCCACACAACGTGCTCACTTCCTCACTCTGCCTATCACGTGGGCTCCATCCCAGCCATTATCTGCAGAGGGAATTCAGCAGGGCTGTAATTCCTTCACACAATGTGCTCTCACTTTCTTCATGGCTCCCAGGGGAGATCAGTGCCTGACTTCAGTGGGTCAGGATATCAAATCAGGCTTTCTCCCTTGCTTTGGCTGGCTCTGTCTTGGTTATCCTCTGTGAAAAACAGAATAGTGACTGCTTCCTGCCTCTTTCTCTCCCTCACCTGCATTCCCAAAGAGAGGGTGAGTTTCATTTATTAGTGCTGATGGAGCCCTTGGGGACCTGCAGATGAGGAGACTCAGCGAGAAGCACCACAGAATGTTCTACCTTGCACAAGCATTGTGCTGCACTGTTTCTTTTCAAAGCACCTACTGGTGTAGTCCAAAGTAAATGCATCAATAATAATCAAACTCAAGTAAAACCTGAGCCTAACAGTCTGTGAAATGCAGCTGAGGCCTGCCAGGCAGCCTGCTTAGGGAGCAGATGGAATGAATTCCTGAAGATGAAAGAATGGAAAGCTAAAATGGTCAATTGGACATTGACCCAAAAGGTGACGTTAGAGACACATCCTAAAGGGGACAGCAGCCACCATCAGCAGGTCCTGCTGCAGAGCAAACCAGAGGCATGACTATCTGGGAACTTCTGAGGAGCAGCAAGATCAACCCACTGGATTGTCACAGAGCTTTGGGAACAGCAGCACAAGGAGTGGCCGCTGCTGAGCAGAGTGAGGCAAGGTTGCAGCTACACAGAACTCTTCATTTCTTCATCTGGGAAGTACAAGGCCTGGAAAAACAGAGGCACAGACAGCAGATTTACCAGAAGTCCATATCTGGTTCTCCAGAAGCCATTCTCCAGAACCAGAGATCATATTCGATTCCCAACTGAATTTTGCTGGTGATGTTGAACACAGCCCTGAGAAGACAACTGAAGTAAGCCAAATATACCCTAATCTGCTGTTTCCTGTTCTCCCTCTGGCAGACAGGAGACTGTCCCCATGCCTGGCTGTGCCACCCTGCCCCTTATCCAGCTCCCAGGCTGGCTCAGGCAAGCAGGGTGTCACATGCTGCAGAGGAAAACCTGTGTGGAGATACCTCTGTGCTCCCACCAAAGCTGGATCTGACAGCCTGAGGGCTCTCTGGGGTAGGTGTGGGGACAGCACCTCACAAATTGCAATTTGGCAATTTAGGAACATCTCAGGCCCTTGAGAACAACTTCAACTTCCCTAAATGCCCTTTTTAGAGCTTCCAGAAATGTGTTTATTTGGAAACCAATGTGAGAGGAAACATGCAGAGGATGAAATGAAGTGTGAGCTCATTTTAAGGCTTTAGAGTATTTGATCAATTGCTGCTCAGAAAAACCTTGGTAGGTTGTGTGTACCTAGGATATCTGTGCTCCTTCTTCTACCCAATTAATTTTGTCACTGAGTTGCAGCTACTAATTAACACTTTTATTGCCGTCATGTGCACCAGAAAGGGTGAGAGCTTGAGAACTCCAATGTCCCATAGAAACCTGATGATACCAGACAAACCCAGCTGAAAATCTGGAAACAAAACTTCAGCAGGTGTTACCTGCTGACCAGTTCTTCAGTGGCTTCAAACACTTTCCTACACAGAGGGTTTCAAACTTCTGTTTTTCAAGCTTCAAGCAGAAGAGATTTCAGATACCTCTGAGTCAGGTGCCAGTGCCACTGTTCAGAGCACTCACTCGTTTTTTCCACAGGTTCCTTTGCTTAGGAGTGCAGGGAAGGTGACAAACACATGGCTGCCAACATGGATGTGGCTCTTTGTCAGTACAAGCCTTATCTTTGCTTCTGTAGGCTCAGCTTCACTCTCTGAAAGAAGGATTCAGTGACTAGAAAAGGGAAGTGACCCTGGTGTTTGTGCAGGAGGGATTGCACACCCTCAGCCTGAGGTGCCATGAGCCCCTGATCCTGCTCCCTGTTCCCATCCCACTCCCTGCTCCCGCACCTGCTCCCATTGCGATCCCGCTCCCCTGCGCCGATCCCTGCTCCGATCCCACTCCCTGCTCTGATCCCGCTCCGATCCCACTCCCTGCTCTGATCCC
>VWZV01010107.1:509385-591110 GCA_013397155.1 Irena cyanogastra | reverse complement strand
TCCCTGCTCTGATCCCTGCTCTGATCCCGATCCCTGCTCCCATCCCTGGTCTGATCCCGATTCCTGCTCTGATGCCTGCTCTGATCCCTGCTCTGATCCCGATCCCTGCTCTGATCCCGATCCCTGCTCTGATCCCTGCTCTGATCCCAATCCCTGCTCTGATCCCGATCCCTGCTCTGATCCCTGCTCTGATCCTGATCCCTGCTCTGAACCTGGTCCCTGCTCTGATCCCTGCTCTGATCCCGATCCCTGCTCTGATCCCGATCCCTGCTCTGAGCCTGGTCCCTGCTCTGATCCCTGCTCTGATCCCGATCCCTGCTCCCACCCCGCTCCCGCTCCGTGCCCCATCCCGCGCTGCTGGATTCGCTCTCCACAGCCCTCCAGCCGTGCTGAGCTGCAGCTGAGCCCAGCAGGCTGAGGAGGGGAGCGTCTGTGCAGTGCCCCCATGCCCTACATTTCCAGGGGAAGGCAGGACTTCCCTGGCGCTCCTGCTTTGCCGAGCAGCCGAGTTTACAAGTAAGTACAGGTAAGGAGCTTTGCTGGAGGATAATTCCCTCTATCGGTAGAGTTGCATAAGCCCCGCTTTCCCCACATGGCACTGCCAGCAGAGGTGTTGTCCCCTGAGGCCTTGCCAGGGATGCAGGGCATTCCAGATCCCACGGTTTTAGGAATTTTTTATGGCAGCTGAGCTGCTCCAGTGTAACAACTTAAAGATAGTGCTAAATTCTCATCATCGGTTCTCTGAAAATGATAGAAAAATGAAGTGTGTGAACATGTCAGAAAGACACAAAACAACTTGGTTTGTTCCGCCTGGAGAGGGAGGAGGCTGAGGGGAGACCTCGGGGCTGTCTTCAGCATCCTTATGAGGGGCAGTGGAGGGACGGGTTTGGACAACATTCTCAGGCACAGTGGGACTGTTGGGCTGTCCCGTGGAGGGCCAGGAGCTGGACTGGGTGATCCTTGTGGGTCTCTCTTAGCTCAGGATATTCCATGGTAACTCACCAGGGCATCTCGTTCTGTCAAGTCCGAGGAGGGATTTCCCTGCTCTGAGCCCATCCTCAGTGCTCTGTAAAGAAGAGAGCAAAGAACACAAGGGCCTTGCTGCTGTTTCTGACCTCCGGGGGTCAAATCCCGCTGGTCCCTGCCTTTCTGGGCTCCCACATGCACTGCCAGCATTTAAACAGCCTATGCATTTAAATTTTGTCATTAGACTCAGCAGAGGAAGACAAGGCTTCACCAACCTGCTGCCTCAGAACATGCGAGGCTGAAGTGATTACAAACCCTATACTTTCATTACTAGCAAGGCTTGAAGGTGCTGGGAGGGATGAGGGGTATAATTTACTCCATCTGTAAGACTGTTCTTCCATTGCAGGCACTCAGAGATTTACACTCTCTGCCTGCCTGCCTGCGTGCTCAGATTATTTAGGGAAGGCTGTCAGGGAAGCCAAGAGGAGCCAGAACGCCGCTCTCACATTTCCCTGAGCTGTGACGGTGCTTATTCCCAGGGAAGGAGGTTTGGGAGTGACTCAGAGGCGCTCAGACAGCAGAGAGAGTGCTCAGCCCCCCGTCTCTGCTGCCCCAGCACGGCTGGAACTCGCTCAGCGCCTGCCTCATGCCCGGAAGGATGGAATCATCTCTCCCGGGACTGCGCTGCAGCTCCAATCCCTCCCGTGCTCAGCACACAGTAAATAAGGACTGGGAGGCTGCCAGGATTCCAGCACCGAGGTTAATGAATAAACAACCGCCTGCAGGACTCACTCGCCCCCTATTTTTAACATCTATATCTTTGATTGCATCTTCGGGAGACCTCTCCATAAATAACCATTCCAAGAGATAAAAGCATTGGATGTTTCCTTTGACAGAACAGAGATTATCAGCATTTAGACAGAAAAACTGCTGGTAGGCAAGCAGGCTCTTGCTTTTTATAGAACATGTTGCCTTTATCATGGCAAACAGAATGCTGAAAGACAAGAAAATGCAAATATAATAAGGGACATTCTGGAAATGGGAGCTCAGTCATGCCTTGTTTTCCCTATTTTTCCTGGTGGGAGATGCTGTCATCACACACATTTCCAGGAAAACAATGAAGGAAGCTCTGAAAAGTGGGCAATGTTAGAAATTAGGAGGGCTGTCAGCACACCAAGGTCACTGCTGAAAATGGGATTTAATTGCTTGGTTATGGATGCAGTTTTGGGAATATTACCCGAGATGAATAAAATAAACAGTTTCACAAACACAGCCCCTTGGATTTCCAAGAGTGCCTTGGGTGGTTTGGAAGGTCCAGCATGAAAGACAAGGAGGAGAAATCCTTCTGCACTTTGTGGAAATCCCTGCCATCCAAGGGGGCTCCAAGCACCTTGGAGTCATTTGTCACTTGTGAAAATCTAGGTCATTTTCACCCCTCCTCCTGCTCTCCTTTTTTTCATGCTAAATATAGAATGTATTTTCTGGCTTCAGACTGAATAAAGTTGTTAATTACACTCTTTCCTAAAAACCTGCAATTGAAATTCACTTGGGGAGTCTCTGAAAGCTGGGGAAGGCTATTCTATTTTATAATATTCTTTTGACATGTCTTAGAGGAAAAAGGAAGAAAGCCCATTTGCTTTTAATTTCTCAGTTTTGAGGATAATATTTAACAGAAGTAAATCCCTTTAAGGGCTCAGCTATGCTCTTTGAAGCTAGAGGGAAAAATCCCATTGAGTTTCAGTGCAGGAGAACCAGCCAGATGCTTTGGAAAATTATGTTAAACAATCTGCAGTGTGTTAAGTGATGCAAGAAAATTAATTTGTGCCATCATGAACTGCCAATAGGTGAAAAAGATGGGAATCCTGAGTGTAGTAGGTAGAGTATAAAAATAACCAGGTTCTTTCAGGGTGTACCTCATCAATCAGCTCCTGGTAAAGGGTCTGGAGCAATTCCACCTTCAGCTCCTGGTGCTGTAAAAGCCCAAAGGTGTTGGTGAAACACACCTGCCTGCCAGGAATGTCAGACGGTGTAACAGATGGATTGACATGCTCTGCACATGAAAAGGGCTGCCCGAGTGTGATCAGATTTGTTATTAATGAAGGAGCTATTAGAACAAAGGGGTGTCTAATAACAGAATTAATTCCTTGTTCCAGTGCCTTTGTCCTCAGAGTGCTGCGGGGCAAACACTGCCTCCCTGAGCCACAAGGCTCCTCTGGTTCACTCTGAGCACACCTGGCTCTGCCCAAGTGTTAAAGAACTTCTCTTGAACATACAAATCCTGTTCCTAATTCCTCAAGCCTTGGAGGATCCCATCTCCAGCTGTCCCTGGTGATGGCCAGAGGCACCAGCTGCTGTTGCTCTACCCCCAAGGGCAGAGCAGCTTCCAGGCTGTGGGTTGTTGAGGGAAGAGCTCATTTATTTACAGCAGGGCCTCCAAAACTCAGGGATACAACCTGCCCCAGCCATCCTCTGCTGATGGAGAGGAATGGGCACCTCCACGAAGCAGCGCAGCCTTGGACACCTGCCTGAGAGGGAGGAGGTGATCCTGAGCACAAGGGGAACCAGAACTGCTTTATCAGACACCTCGTGTCTGTGTGTCTGCAGGTGAGTGGGATGATCCCAGGCCTTGGTCACTTGGTCCCTCAGGATGCAGAGGATTGAGAACTACAAAACACAGACAGTTCTGTAAGCTCCAAGGTGACAGCAGTGCAGAGAGAGAGACAGCAGCCTCAGTGAGTTCAGTCCTGCAGCCCCAGTGAGGTCACTGCTGCAGCCCCCCTCTGTAAAGGGCTCAGATGGACTCAGAGGCTCAGCTCAGATGTGGGGGGAAGTTAGACCAGGAGTTTGGGCAAGGACACAGCCAGCTTACAGGGCACAGAGGGTTTTGCAGCATGTGCAAAGGGCATCAAGAGGCACCTGGTTCTGGCCCAAACCATCTCCCCATGCAAAGCAGCCCCCTGAAGCTCACAGGTGGCCAAGGTACTTTTGCTGTGCCTGTGCTGGTGGGCTGGGACACGAGACTCAGGTGTTGGGGCAGCAGCAGTAACGTCAGCTCCTCCAGGTAACGCTGCATTACTTTTTGACTCTGGCAGCCCAGCTCTTTGCTGCCTTCCCATCCATCCTGCAGCCCATTCCCCTGCCTTCCACACAGATGAGGCCTAGCATTAATGAGCCATTGCATACAGATGAGCTGGCAGCCAGTCTGACCTGCCACAGCCACACATAAAAGCCAAGGAGGGCCTTGGGCTCTCTTCTTTTGTTGCAGGAGCTGCTGGACCCAAGTTCTGTGGAAGTTCCCTGCTCTGTGGGACACGGGCAGCTCCTCTCCCATCCCTTCTGCAGGCACTGCACCAGGCGAGACACAAGGTAAGGGGCTATGTTCTATGTTTCCCCACCATGCTTCCCTAGAGACTGTCCCTTATGTCCCTTCTGTCCCTTCTGTCTCCTTGTGCAAATTTGGCATGTCAGGACTTCAGCATGTGTGGATTCTAGTCTGCCTTGTCACTGGCTCACCTCTCCTCGGGCAGCTCTTTGCCAGTTCTCTGCCTCCATTTCTGCTCCCACTAAGCAGCTACTGAGGAGAACACTGCCAAAGAAAATCTCTGCATCTGCTGGAGTCACCTCAGACACCAAGTGCAGATGATGCCAATTCAGGCATTGCTCCTCTCTGGGAATGCTGAGTGGATTTCTGACAGTGACATGGGGGTAGAAGGGCCTTAGACCTCAGCTCTGTGAAAAACTGGGGTGGGATAAGCTAGCATAAGCTCAGAGCATGTTAGATTTGTATGGGAACTGCCAGCACTGCTGTTTAACCCTGTGTTAGCAGCAGCCACTTGGGCTTCAGAGTGCCTTAAGTAACCCCAGAGTAACTGAAGGGCTAATTAAGTGGAAGTGTGTAAGTGGACAGTTAATGAGCATCAGCTCAGGGTTTCCACAGCCCTACCTGAGCTGGGAGGTGTTTCAGTTCCCCAGAAGCAACAGCTCAGAGCAGAAGTTCCCCCAGCTCAGCTGCAGGAGATGCTCAGACCTCCAGGAACAAGGTTCTCAAAACTTTTAAAGTTAAAAAAAGTAACCACCCTTAAATTCTCTTCCATTTTGGGCATGACAACGTGTAATGCATGGTTCATTTCCTTAATCTCACAGTCAATTGCTTTTCTCAACCCCTATAAACATCAGCAGGGAAAGAGAAAAATCTGCATATGTGTTAGTAATAAGTTTAAAAATCAGGGTATACCACTTAAGGGTTGACTTGTCAGAAAATGGTAATTAAAAGTGTTCCAGCTGACAGTGCTGCTTTAATGAATTATTAGTAATGTTCTCAGAGAACATTTGATGAAAGACAGCATAAGAGCTCTTGCTTAAACAAACCAATTTTCTGCATCATGCAACTTCAGTGCACAAGAGGGGAAAAATCTCCCCTACAGAATTACAAAAAGAACCAGCTAACAGTTGGAATGGTCACGAAGGAACAAGTGGCCATTTGTACTCGGCCTGTATTTCCTGTACCACAGCCTTTTTCCATAGGTGCTTGTCTGAGAGCTGCCACTCTTGAGTTAAACTCTGTTCCAAAAAGCCAAAGAGGTGCAGTGTGAGAACTTCTCACACTTACAGGTGTTCTCCATGCACAGGGCAGTGTTCCTGAGACAGGGACAGAGCCTTTGGCTCTGGATCCCTGATCACAGCTGGGGCTGCTGGATCCCACCAGGCTCTGCCTGGAAGAGCCTGGGTGAGCTGGACAAGTCAGCACAGAGCACATGAGTGACGAGCTGGAGCTGGATGCAGAGGGCATGGGACTCTAGGGATGGGCTCTTTGAGCACCTAAATCAATTGTCCAGTGGCTCTTTGTGCCTTTTACTGCTTGGCATCTACTACAGCTCCTGCAGGAGAGCTTAATCCCAGGCAGAACCTAGGTTGGCAAGAAGACATTGAGGGGAGAGTGTGTGGAGACTTGGAAACACAGCCCTGCTTAGTGGGAGTGATGTGTGGAGTGGGGAAGGGTGAGGGCAAAGGGCACTAAGCCTTAATCACGGATTTGTGTTTGGATGTGAAGGAGCCGGCGGTGGGAGGTAGGGGAAAGAGGCTCTTATGCTTCATTTTCTTGCCATGGGATTCTTGCTGGGTTCCAGCTCCATCCAGATTTGTTGTTTGTCCTTGACAGGAGAAATGTAAGAGTGCAGCTCTGGGAATTCACCTTTCTGGGAGAAGTCTCGTGGACCCACCCCAGCACTGGTGAGCAGCACATCCCGGGGAACTGGGGAGTTCTTGCCGGGGTGGTGGGAAAGGCACTTCCCAAGAGGAGTTCAGAGCTCCAGAGGGCTATTCTGGGTTCAGCAGCTCACATCAGCCCCCTGTGACCAAGGCACATCCCTAAATCTTTGGATTACAGCAGGAATGAGGGCAGTTTGACACGGGAATGGAACTTCCCCTTCCCAGCCAGGCTGCCCCAGGAGTGCCCGCTGTGTGTTCCCTGGGCACGCAATCCCAAAGCTGCACCAGCACCACACACCCTGCCTGGACTGCAGCTCAGCCTGCCCACAGAGAAAAGGAGCTTTAGAGCTCAGTTCCAGTGCTCTGGGTGCCCCCAGAGATCTTCAGGAGTCCTGTCCCCAGAGCAGGAGCTGGAAGCAGCACGGGGCCAATGAGGGCACACCCTCCCTGCTGAGCCTCACTCAGGTAAGGGTTTGTTCCCTTCTTGCTTTCCCCAGTGTGGTGGTTTGAAATAGCTTGGGTTTTGGTGAGGAGGAAAGCAGGGCTGGGACATGAGAACCTGCTTCCTCTGCAGCATTCCATGAGAAAGGCAAGGGACTGGAACTCGGCTCAGGCTTTGATAAACTCTCCCAACCACTCCGTGCTGTGGGCAGAGCCGTGCACAGAGGAACCCAGCACGGGTAACAAGCAGCCAGGTACTGCTCGAAGCCCTTGAAATGCCCATCCCAAAGGGAAAACCAGGCAGTTATACAAATGACATGTGCATCACAGGGCAGAGCTGCTGCGACCGGAATGGCTACCCTGTATGTGGTTGTTTGTTAATATTGAGAGGAGTCCATCTCACTTCCCTTTTTTGTTTAAATTTGGGGGCTGTGTGTAATTTTGTCACCCTGGGTGACAGAAGACACTCTGAAAAGCAGCTCCTTCAGCCCTCAAATGTAAACTGTGGCTCTGGTGCCTCTCTAAAGTGAGCTGCTTGGACTCTTCAAACATTTGAAGGGGTAAAGTGAGGTGAAAGTAAATCCTTCATGGGTTTTACACCACTTTAGTAGAACTTTGGAAAGCTCAAATAACATCCCGAGGTTTGCTGCATAATTGAATCCTACATGAAGTGGCACAACTGATACAAGATTTTTAAAAGCTCATTAATGGCTGAGGTCAGAGCTTTGGTTTTGGAAGTAATTTAGTCCCAGGTTCAACTTAGGTACTTAACAGAAGCAGAAACTTAAAATCGGAATCTTGGTACCTAGAACCGCTTGTGTAGCTGATGATCCAGGGAAGTTTGAAGCAATTCACTTTGAAATGCCAGTTTCTGAGAACTGAGATGAATTCTGAGGCACTGGAGTCACTTGAATAAGTTCCTCAGGTTGCTGAAATGAATCACCACCACAGAAAATTCCATCGAGATTTAAGCTCCTAAATGAGTGGGAAGGATGTGAGATGCCTGGACAGGTTAAGCTGTTTTTCCCTGGAAATGAAACAGTGGGATATATGTAAAGGGAGTCCAAGAGGTCAGCATTGCTCTCACTTTTCTGTCTGGTTGTGTCTGGAGCATAAGGACCTCCTGCAGGAACTGCATTAGGTCCTGAAAAATAAGAGGCAGAAAGAGCCACTGGGCAGTTGGTGATGGTGTAATTTAAATACAAAGCCTTGCACAGTGTGGGAGCTCATCATAAATCTAAACTTAAGACTTTAATTTGCAAAAGGATCTGCAAATCAACGTTATATTTGTCCCCCTCCAAAAGCCATTGTATATTCCCTCTGTTTCACTCCTTGCTGAGAATATTGAGATATTATACTTGCAGAACTTTTTTCCCTTTGCAGATAATGAACAGGTGCCTGCCAATACAGCAATGGGGCATCTCTTGAGACTCTCCTAAAATGTGTGCTCCATTCCAGCTCTGACTACAGCAAGTGGATGCTGTTACCAGCCCACAGCTCCACACTCAAAACTTTGCAGTCCTTGAATTTATCCACCCAACCCCCTCCTTCCTCTTCCATCTTACGAGCAGATGGGGAAACAAGCACAAAGAGGAGAATATTTGTCCCACAGTACACAAAAAAAGTGGAAAGTTGGGAATTCAGCTCAGCTATTTGGACTCTGTGGAATGCTTTATCACTTGACTGCATTTCCTAGGTCCTGCAGCCAAAAGCCATTTGATTAGGACAGATCAGTTGGGTTTTGGGTTAAGACAGAATCTGCTCCCTAAGTTTACTCCTTGCTGTGAAATAGCAAGGAATGAATGTACTGAATGCTGGTCTCTGACCTTGGTAATAAGTTGATTTAATTGGATTTGATTTTTCAAATGTAACATCTCAAGTCAGCCATAAACTCTGGAATTAGCATAGCACATCTCGGCACAGGAGAGATTTTCAAGCGGCAGAAGGAGATGAAGTCCGTGCCCAATGAATTTCAAATTACACTGAGGATGAACTCAGCCATATGCGTGTCAAACCCAAATTGGGCAGGCTCTGAGTGCGGCAGGCAGCACAGTTATAAATGGCTTACATTTGCTATTAGGAATGCAAAGTAGCTGCTTTGCACCCACTTTGTTCTGATGTCTCCTCACATCAATGACCCATGTGACGGGTCAATAATTCACTCCGTGCACTCTGCAAGCCAAGAATGTCTTGCAAGTCAATTACACTCATAGAAATAATTAGGAGCACAAAAGTAAGTGAAAGATTGGGATAGAAAAAGCCTTGCTGGTGAAATATTGCATGTCTCAGGCAAAGTAGAGTGTTCCTGCCTTTAGATCTGCAGCTCATGCTGCCCAGCACCTTCCAAGGGCACTGAGCATGCCCCTGACAGCAGGAAATGGCCTGAAAAGGGGCAATTTTCAGTGCCAGTATTTCAGGGAATGATCAGGTTCCTGTGTAACTGAAAGCTATTTTCTTTCTGCAGGAGATGTATAAAAAAGTAGGACATTAGGCAAATAGCTGCCTGCTGAGATCTGATCCTCAAAATTGTTCCTGAAATTTGTTTAGCTTCCATGGCATTAAACTGTAATAAATCCCTGGAACATTTTAACCAATCTGCTGGGCACAAGCTGACTCTAATCCAGATGGACAAAATCTGTATGGAAGAGCACAAAATGCCTTTACCAGCTCTGAGTTCAGCTGAGAAGTTCTGAAGTCAGTCTTCTCACAGCCTAAGTCTTAGGCTGAGTCTAAAGGCCGTGGCAGGGGCTGCAGGCTGTGCTGTGCATCCTTGGAATTAGGGCTGTTATCCACACCTTGGGGCAGCATCCCTTGAGAGATGGAAATTGCTGAGATGAGATTGGAATGGGACTAGATGTTGTTGAAAATCATGGGAATCAGGCCTCAGGAACCAGGGGCAGGACAAAACCCATCAGTCCCAGCCTGGAGCACTTGTGATGGACAGGAATCTTCCCAGCCACTGGTGTCTGATCTGTGGTTGTGCAGCCTGGACTGGTTCAAGGTGGAGCAGGAGCCTGCAGGGGCCAGCCTGCCAGGGAGCTGCAGCAGCTCAGGAGAGCAGGGCCAGGGAGCAAAAGAGGAGTGGGGAAAAGTAATAGGTGCTGGCTGATGTGCTTCAGTGTCAGCTCAGCTCGTCACATGGGCAGACACTTGCAGGAATTCCTAGGGCAGAAAACCTGCATTACCCAAAGGAAAAGTGCATCTGTTCAGGAATGCAACAAATCCTTTCCCTTTTGAGCAATGCTGTGGGGTCACCAGAGGTTTCTTTGCTTGCTGGATGTACAGGGAGAATTAAGAGGCTGCATTCTCTCCCCTAGATGCTCCCATTCCCTGTGGTGCCACTGTGGCCCAGCTGACTTTGGTTGCAGCTATCAGGGAGTGTCTTTATGCTTCTGAGGTAAAAAGCAAGTTCAAAAGCTGAAGTCCAAAATGTCTATAAATGGAGAGCAAGTCTGGAGTGATGTTCCTTTCAACATATCTGCTGGGAAACTCCTGAATGAGAGGCAGAACATGTTCAAAGGAACCTAGCACATGATCATGAAGCACAGAGTCTGTTAATATTCCTGTCTAAGAGAAACTGATCCTACATACAGAAATTCAGGAAACAAGGACAACTTGACTGCAAAACAAAGCCAAATCCAAGCAACAGCAGAACCAGGAACAGACAGAATAGTAGCAGAAGAACTAAGAGTAGAAAATCCCTCTGCAAACTATGTATTTGTGGGATTTACTATGCAAGTACTGCTATTTAAAAAAGGGGGTGAGAGGTGCTAAGTAATGAGCAGCACAGAACTCAGGCTGCAGTGCAGCTTTTAATGCCTGGCAAGTGACATGGGCCGAGCTGGAGAATGCTTCACACACAGTGCAGTGATGTAAATGATCCAAGAGCTCCACACACACTTTGATCTTGAGAGAAAGCCTTCCTCACTTGGTTCTGTGTTTACATGAAGAAAGAGATAAAATGTGAAAGAACTGCCTTCTGTGGGAAACAAATAGCAATAAATTCTATTTCTAGCACACCAGTGCTCCTGAAAGATCTCAGAATCTCTGACAGCTGTGCCCAGGCTTCGCTGCAGTTACTACTGAAGCAACTGTAGTACTCTAACAGGGCAGGGCAGTAAAATAACACCTGCTGAAACCCCAGCCTCAGCCTAAAATAGCCTCACAGTTGCATGTAAAGTAGAGAAATGATTCTTATTTCCTTTGCAGACAGGGACCAGGAGTTAGAGAGAGATGGAAACAGCTGAGCACACAGTCAGGGCCCCCGCTCAACAACTGCTTTTTCCAGGCCAGTGAATCCTCACATGAGCCATCTCAGAGAGGCTGGGCAGTGCAGCTACCACCTATCACATCACACTGTACATCTTCAAGTCTTCCCTCTCCAATCCTGCTGTCTGGGAAGTGCTCGGGGTCTGGCATTCCCAATGGAAACCTGGCAAAGCAGGGTTTGAGTCTGCCTTATCCAGACCTGTGTGACAGACCTCTCTGCTCTGCTAGGGTTACTGGCACCAAACCAGCACAGGGCAGGGGCAGTTTAGAAACCAAAGTCACCTTGATAAGCACTAAAGGCTGAGCTGCTGGAATTACAGCCTAAGGTGAGGACAGTGCTCTTTACATTCCATGAAAATATTCCCTGGCTGGCTGGGGTTTTCCCTGGAGCCATAAGCAGGGGAGAGATGGCAGCAGAGCAATGACCCCCAGGGTGGCATTCACACCAGGGCTACCAGCAGCTTTTTGTATCCTAAAACCACAGGGCAGCTCTTCCTGCTGCAGTCCCACACAGGACAGGGGTTTCTTTACCTTTCCCTTAGCTTCCTCAGGCTCCCACACAGGGAGCATCCCAAGAGCACATCAAATCCTGCCCTAAGGATGCAGTTTGACTGTGGCAGGGCCAGCCAGGCTCTTGGGTGTGTTTTGAGATCCCTTTTTCTGTGTCTCTGCCCCAGAGCTGGAATTGGCTGCTCTCTGAACTAGTGTGGGGAGACTTTCTGTCACACAACGTTTGTTGTTTTTGTCCTTGTGCAGAGCCCAGACAGAGGAGCTGCAATGCTCCTGCTGTGCCCTGAGTAAGGAGAGCCCTTTCCCAACCCACTGAGGTGACCAATGCTGAGTTCTCTGCCCCCACCCCAGAGCTGGGGCCTGGCTAGGGTGGTACCACAGCAATATCAGCTTTAATTCACTGGCACTTTGGGAAGAAAGCCTGTACCGGAGCAGAGCTTTTACCTGACGGGCAGTGCTGGGTGCTCAGGTGTCCTGACAGCAGAGCAGGGTTAGACCTGTCAGTGGTTTACCTTCACAAAGTCTGTCCCCTGCTGTGTCCCCAAGCCCAGAACCAGCTGCATTCGGGCTCCTGCAGCGACTGGTGACTGACACCTGACATTGCCAGCCTGGAGTTAATGATTCAACCCCTTAAATGCCTCAGCAAAGAACACCAAAATGGGGAATGTGCAGAATTTGCTCACATGACTCTGCCCATTTCCCCTGTGGCTTTTTGGGGGTGTTTATGCAGCATTTGCCTTCCAGCCCTCACTGCTGAGGGTTCACTGCATTCAGATCAATCCCACATGTCCAGGTGAGAGCCCATTTCCATCTGCCCTTCTCACACATGCACAGGGCAGTGCCTTTGTCTGGCAACACAGAGCAGAAATAGCCACATAAAACCTGCCTTTCTCTATTAAAAATTTCAGCTAAAAGCAAAAGGCTTTATGTTCAAGGCTCTTCAGCCCATCAAAATCAATTCTCTTAAAGTAGAACAGAAATCTAGTGCTACACTTGAGGTGAGTTAAATGCCTGGGTTTTTTTCTCATGTAACCACAATATGTCACATACAACTCTACTACAATGAGAATTATTTGCGTGGATTTTTTTGCCAAATTAAAAATCCCTAAAGATATAATTTGCTTGAGAAGTTATTTCTCCTAGACAGCAATTTCCTACTAAAACCTGAATATTTTCAGTGGAAACCTATTTGTCTGAAAATAGAAATGAGTTCTGCTGAGAAATTCTGCTGGAATGACAGCTCAGCTCCCAGTTCTCTGTGTGCAGAGGCAACATCCCAGTGTGGCTGCACTCTGAGCTGGTGCCTGGGAATTCTCTGTCCCAGCAGAAGGTGCAGCAGGAGGTTCAGTCCAGCCATGGAATTAACCTGGCACTGCAAAAATATCCAATAATGAAGTTTTCTCTGGTGCTTGTGAAGTGATATTTGCTGAATGCTGGCTGATGGTTTTGTGCAGCCAGAGGTGTTTCCAAGGGCCAGGACAGGAGGAAATGCTGCTTCTGTTCCTCTACCAAACCCTTCCCAGTGTTTGTGTGTGGGATGTGTCCTTTGCTCTCAGTCAGCTGAAGCCTTTAACTCTCCCACAGCAAGTGCAGCCCTGGATTAATTTCTGTGCAGCACTAATTACAGTATTATTAATTGCTAACAATGACAGTAATGTCTTTATTGCTGTAAATCCTTTATTTATACATCTGAGGTAAATATTTTAACCTTTGAGGACCCCAAATACTCATAAACTTTCAGAAAACAAGATTTGTTTGAGTCCCCAGTGCTGCAGTGCCTGTTCTTTCATTTATTTACTGGCCTGCATTCCCATGAGGGAATTATTTCTTCCCCTCAGATCTGTGGGGGGAACTGCAGCCCCTCCTTTCAAACCATGTGTACAGGGCACAACATTCCTGGGTGGAATTAGTGGCTGTTTGTTATCACAGAAATATGATGGAAAGGTGGCTCCAAGGGGCACCCAAGTCACACTGGGGCTGCTCAGCAGCAGCACATCAGGTGGCAAACCCTACAAAACAGGTACAAAGCACCATGAGAAGATCTCATGTAAGGCAGAGGGGCAGCACTTCTGAGGTGACTGAGTCCCTTGAGCAACCAACTGCTCCTGTGGAGTCCCTACATCCCACAGATATCAGAGCTGGCAGGGTTCTGTCCCTGAAAGTCAGGACAGGAGGGGACAGTACATGTCCTGGTTGTGTCCCTGCTGGCCTGGGCTGGGCCAGTCCTGCTTCATGCAGGTCTGAGACAGGAGGATGAGACCTCCCCTTCTCCCATCTATGAGGGACACTCTGGCACTTCAGGGATTTCTTCACTGGGTGCTCACACAGAGCTGTGTGCTCCCACAGAAATCTGGGCTGGGAGACACTTCTTCCAAGGATATTCCATTTTCCCAGTGGATATTATGGACTGATGTTCCCAGGCAGGCAGGTATCCCTCTGCCTCTCCTGCGTGGAAAAGGGCAGCTCAGACACCTCACAGTAATTCTGTTGAGCAGGAGAGAGGGCAAGGCAGGGGATAAGATCCTTTGGGGTATCCACTTGAAATTCCACTTGGGCTTTAGGCAAACACAGTCACTTGGGCTGGAGCTGTGACAAGACTCCAGCTTAGCACTGAGCCGGATGCAAGGATCACATTTCCCACATGGAACTGGCATTCCAGGCAACACTCTGGAGGCACAGCCACAGTGCTCAGTGCTCCCAGCTGCTGCCAAGGATAAATATTCCATGGTGGCATTGCCAGGGCCAAGAAGAAACCTTGCCAGTGACAGCAGGTCTGGTCCCTTGGCAGATGTGTCCCTCAGGAGGATGCTCAAAGGATGGTTCAAATCAGGTTCTGTACAGACAGACTCCAAGGCCAACTGGCTGCTGCAGCGACCTTAGATTTTTTTCCACTCTCAATTGATTCAGCTCTCTTTGACAGTCCTTGATTCTGATTTTGATATAAGCAACAAGACAGAATGGTGCAACTGCTATCCCATCCCAACAGGCCCATTCCTGCTCCATCCCATCCCAACAGGTCCATTCCTGCTCCATCCCATCCCAACAGGCTGATTCCTGCTCCATCCCATCCCAACAGGCTGATTCCTGCTCCATCCCATCCCAACAGGCCCATTCCTGCCCTCTGTCCCATCCAGGCTCATTCCTGCTCTGCCCAGGGCAACTGGCAAAGGCTAAATGAGCTCTCCTCCCTAAAGGGCTCAGAAGTGAATCAGCCTGCAGATAACACACCATGAGAGTAAGTGTTAGAGTTTGCTATTCTAATAAAAAGGGATTTGATAAGGTATTAGGAATTGGATATTTCACATACTTTGCTCAGAGAAAGTTCAACAAAAAGAAAAACACAGAAAGGACTGAAAGAAGATCTGAGTTTTGCAAAGAACTGAACAGGACTGAAAAAATAATCCTTTAACTCTATATCCCCTTTCTTCTACCTAAGCTGCTTAGAACTTCCTCTGAATCCCTAACAAAGATGTGTTTCTCTGGCAGGCTGTGGGCTCAGGGAGCTGCTCTGTCTCCCCCTAATGATCCCCTTGTGCCAGCTTGGCTCCCACATCCACTGCTGCTAGGGAGAGAAGGAGTGTGGAGCCACAGACACAGAACTTCAGGGAAAGAGCAGGAGATGGAACCTTGTTCTTACCAGGCCCCCATCAAAAGTTCAACACTTTTTCCTTCCTTCTCCCTCTGATCTCCTCAAGGGCTGCACATGGCTGGGATTAAAGCCAATTCGCTGGACTAAAACTTACCCAAGGAACAATTGAATGTCATTATCCCTCACATCCAAAATTTTTCAAAACAGACCAGTTGAAAGGAAGTAAGAGCAAAGAGAAGCACTCAATAAAATTCCTGAGGGAGCAAAGGAACTCCAGCTGCTCAGGAACTGCAAGGATTGGTGTCACCCACTTGCAGGGCTGCAGAGAGCAGGTGGAAATACAGGTAACAGCTCTCAGTTTGGTATGGAGGCACTGCTGGAGTACTTGGAAAGCTGAGAATGGAAACATGAAAGTTTTTGCTTCTTCTGGTGATCACTGGGAAATACGAGACTGGGCCAGGGAAGTGGGACCTCCTCGTTTTCACAGCTAACCTTGACAGGTCGTGTTTATTCATGGAGTTTTTATTGGTGAATGTCCCCCTGTGCAGTGCACCCTCTATAAACACTCCATGCCTGGGGACAGCAGCACTTCCCCAAGGCCCACAACACAGAATCCCACATTCCAGACAGACAGCAGTGCCCTGTTCATTTGGGCCCAACAGGAAACATATCCTGGTAAACATTAGCTAGGATGTAGTCGGGCACCTTTGCTGATTTGAATTAAAAGGCCTTTAATTGCTGTATTATATAACTTTGTATAATCTCCTCCAGACAGTTGGTAACATACTCACAGCATGCTTATCCAGGAGGGAATTTTTCTCCTGCTGAAGCAAATCAACACATTTCAGCTGTGTGTGGGGGCAAGGGATTTGTTGAAAGGAGAATTCCTCTGTCAACCTGCCTGAAGAGAAGTGTTATTCTTCTGCCTCTTTGATCTGCTCAAGGGTAGCTTAAGCAGGGCTTGTAAAGGAGCCTCAGAAGGGACTATGGATGATTTAAAGAGGCAGGAGAAGAATGGTGGAGCTGGAGACCTGTTTTCAAGGATCCAGGCTGAGCATCTTGTTCTCAGCTCTTCTGTGGTTGGTATCTGTTCAATTGCCTGTCCAGATCCTCACCCAAATTCCAGGAGGTTTCCAGTGGAGGCTGGATCAGAACTGTGATAGTAATTTATCATGACCCCTGCTGTGAGGACATGGGCAGATTAGAAACCTGCATTCCTGCAGATTTCTCCCCTTCACATCCGAGGTTAGGAGCCCCTCCATGCCTAAGGAGTGTATGTGCAGCTCATGGTGTGCAAGGTGAGGCATCCCAAAATCTCACCCTGCCATTCTGGTAAAGCCAATGTTCACATTCCTGCAGAAAAGGACAAAGTGAACACAAGGGCCAGCTGAAGGTGGGTGCTTTTGCACAGTAAATCTAAACCCTGGAAAATTTCTTGGAATAATGTGTTACACAGGGATATTTTATTTGTGCTCAAACTATGCATTAACATGGACGTATTAAAAATGCATCAGGAAAATAAAACTTGAAAATTATTCAGGAAAGTGTGACCTCATTCCCCTTTCCTTGAGTACAGGCTTAAAGTTTAACCTCTGTCAGCTCCATATGCAACCAATAAACTCAACAGCAAAAGGGTGAAAAAGTACAGTACAAAGTGACCTTCATTTCTTTCTTTTATTGAGCAGGGGAGGAAGGTGATTCAGTCCAAGTGCAGAAAGAAGGCAGCTGTGAGAGACATAGAAATAAGTTTATTCTTGGGGCTGCTGATACTAACAAGGACATTAAATAACAGAATTACTTCTGGCTTTACAAAATGCAATTAATTTGTACTTCGACTCTGTCCTTGATAATTTAATATTTTCTCTTTGCTACCGATTGGCACAGGTGAAGGTGTTTTCTGGTGCCTGTAACCGGGTTTGATGGGAGGATTTCTGGTTTAGCCAGCTAAGACATCAGGAGGCTTCTCTAAGTTAATATTATAGGGTAAAAGGACCTTGCCAAGCAGCAATTCTTGACTTCATAAAGCTGTTGTGGTGGCAAGGGGACCCTCAGAGGGGGCACTTGGTCCTCCCTGTGTCAGCTGTACAGCTGGCACACCCCCTTCTCCAGGGTTTGAATGGCTACACTTAAATGAGACAAACTTCACAATTAATTCCCACCAGTGTCTAACGGCTCACTTTGGATTATCCTCATTTTGCATATTTGAAATTAGAGTTTAGGAGAGGTAAACAGCTCTATCCACAAATACTTAAGCACGTGAAATCAAGCAAAATTTGGACAGTCCGCTTGCCACCAATTTGAGCCCAAGCATTTTGCTGCTGACCAAAAGGAAGCCTGGATGGGCTGGTGATAGGAGGCAGGGTTTGAGATAAGGGTGTAGCAGCTTTAGCTTGCTCTACAAAAGTCATCCCTAAGGCTTGTTTTACTGTCCCTTCCTATTGGGAAGGTAAAGTAACAATAGAAACACAAAGCCCTCAACATCTCCTCATTCCAGGTGCACTCACAGGTTTTCCCAAAGGAAGCATCCCCACGGCAGCTGCAGGAACCCCAAACCCTCACTCTGTGGCTGGGGATTCTCCTCCTCAGAGACCCAGCAGGCTCAGAACACCCCCGTGTGAGTCAGCACTGGGAATATTTTCCCCTCAAGTTCTTCCCTTGTTTGGAAGCTGCAGCATTTTGCCACAGGACACACGATCACAGCACACAGGTCCTTCAGCCACTCAGAAGGATTTTGTTTAAACAAAAGCTAGATAAAACGGCACACATGGGTCCAGGGTGGGCTTGCTGTGCACTAATCCAACATCCTCTCTGGCAACCAAACACATTTTATGCTTCAAGGGTGATAAACTCAGAAATCAATTATTTCTAAGAACACTCCCAAGTTTTGGGTCAAAATCAGGCCCTAGGATGGTCCAGGAACATCCCAGACAGTGTCTGACTCTGCAGTGCATCGGCCTCTCCCCACACCTGTGTGTCTGAGGCACTCTCAAGACTAGGAATTTTTCAGACTTAGGTTGATTCAAATTCCAGTCTGAGCACATCTGTAGCATTTTCTCCATCAATGACTCTTATTCCCTGGGCCTCTTGTTAACATGGTCAGACAAAAAGGACAAAATAAGAGGGACAGAGAGATACACTTTCCTTTAAAGGATCAGGTTCAGAAACCCATTCTTAGTCTTAGCATCACCTTTGTGGTGAGCGAACACCCAAATTCTCCCGCTGGAGTTTCATCTTTTCTTTTGTTCTCACTTAATAATCCTGTTTGAGATGCTTGTGTGATTCCAGGGTCTGAATTTCACACCTCCAAACCCCATCTCTAACCATGCTAAAATAACTGCGTATCTGGCTTAATTATGCCTTCTGCATCTGCTCTCCTTTGTCCCTAAATTTCCTATCCACATTTCATCCAGGGTCTCCTAATGTTGAGGTACACAAAAACCTGCATCAACACACCAGGATTCATCTCCTAAAAGGCAGAAAGGTCTCCAAACCCAGCAGTTTTCCCCACGCATGCCCATGATAGAGTTATTGCTGCTCCAGGCTTCACTTACACTACTGAGCACAGGACAATATTAACACTTGACTGACTCAGAGTTTATTGAGCAAGCCTAAATGATTGGTTTTTGCTGGAATGCTCCTTAGGCAAGGAACTCTGACTTTCCTCACCAGCTTACTGGAACTCTTCCCCACCAACTGTGGGAAAATATGCAAATCATATAACTTTGTCCTAATCAAGCATCTTGAGCCTGTGTCAGAGTTTCCCCCTGGCCTGCAGGTAGAGGTTAAACCCTCCTGGTCATTGTTTCTCGCCCTGCAGAGCCCTGTTGGCAGTGGGGATGTTCAGCTACCTCCGGGAACGCTTCACCAGCCACCTCCGGGAGCGCAGCCGGCGCCGGGCCAGGCTCGTCTCCAAGGATGGGAGGTGCAACATCGAATTTGGCAATGTGGAACAGTCCAGGTTTGTCTTCCTGATCGACATATGGACAACCATCCTGGACCTCAGGTGGAGGTACAAGATGACCATCTTCATCTCGGCCTTCCTGGGCAGCTGGTTCCTGTTTGGGCTGCTCTGGTACGTCGTGGCCTACATCCACAAAGACCTGCCCGAGTTCAACCCTTCCATCAACCACACGCCCTGCGTGGAGAACATCAACGGCCTCACCTCAGCCTTCCTCTTCTCCCTGGAGACACAGGTGACCATCGGGTACGGCTTCAGGTGTGTCACAGAGCAGTGTGCCACTGCCATCTTCCTGCTCATCTTCCAGTCCATCCTGGGTGTCATCATCAATTCCTTCATGTGCGGGGCCATCCTGGCCAAGATCTCCAGGTCCAAAAACCGGGCCAAGACCATCACGTTCAGCAAGAACGCTGTCATCAGCAAGCGTGGGGGGAAGCTCTGCCTCCTGATCCGCGTGGCCAACCTCCGCAAGAGCCTGCTGATCGGGAGCCACATCTATGGGAAGCTGCTGAAGACCACCATCACCCCCGAGGGGGAGACCATCATCCTGGACCAGGTCAACATCGAATTCGTAGTGGATGCTGGCAACGAGAATCTCTTCTTCATCTCGCCCCTCACCATTTACCACATCATAGACAAGAACAGCCCCTTCTTCCACATGGCAGCAGAAACCCTCCTGCAGCAGGACTTTGAGCTGGTGGTGTTTTTGGATGGCACCGTGGAGGCCACCAGTGCCACCTGCCAGGTGAGGACATCCTACATCCCCGAGGAGGTGCTCTGGGGGTATCGCTTCGCTCCCATCGTGTCCAAGACCAAAGAAGGGAAATACAGGGTGGACTTCCAGAACTTCAGCAAGACAGTGGCCGTGGAGACTCCCCACTGTGCCTTCTGTCTTTACAATGAGAAGGAGGCCAAAGCCAAAGAGAAGAAAGGTTATGACAATCCTGGCTTTGTCTTGTCTGAAGTCAATGAAACCAGCGACACAAAAATGTAGCGCCAGGTATTCGTGGGACTGAGTTTTCAGAGAGAATTCAGTCTTGAGAGGATTAATAAATAATCAGTAAAACAAAACAGAAACACAGGTTTGGGTTTGCTCTAATCCAGCATTTGTTTTCTCAAAAGCCTCCAATCAAAGAGGAGCAGCATACCAGTGATCACTATTTAACTACAATATATATATTTCATAGAATTTATATTTTTATATCTATGGGACATTTAATGAAGCTGCTATGTTGGAATATCCAACTGACTGAAGTTTTCAGGGGCATGCAAAGGTGTTAAAAAGCTTGAAAAGATTGAAAGAAATTTTAGGACATTAAAGATTCACAGCTGCTGGAAGGAGAATGTGAAAAGGTGAGACAGAAGGCAAAGCTAAAGAAACCTAAGGGACTTAGGAGCCAAAACCTCAAAAATATTTCTGGTTTCCAAAGTCCTCTATGAAAACAGACTGTGGGTCTGGAACTTGAGCATCTTTGAATGTTCTGGAACAATTCCTTCCCTCTTTCTTTGTGACTGGTACAGCTGCAGGACAGATTAGTAAGGGATGGGACAAGCTTAGGAAATAGAGAAGACAGAGCTTGGGCCAAGCTGCTGAATCTCCACCTCCAAAATGTGACTTCTCCCCTCTGAAAGCCTTTTCCTTTCAGGGAAAAAGAGCCAAATGGAAATGAAAACTGAAAAACCAAGGAGAAGCAGAGACCCACTCTGGGACAAAAGGAATTTTGCAGCTTATTCCCAACTGTCCCAGCCTTCAGCTGCTCTTCACTGCCCCAGGAGCTGCCTGGATGGGGAATAGGGAAACATTTGAAGACAACTCTCCAGAGAGTTGAGGAGATGGAGAACACATTCATTCCTTCACACCTGACAGAAAGCACTCCACTGGGAGAAGAGAGGAAATTCCCAGCTCTGGACATATCCTTCCAGAAAATCCCCAATGCAAACAGAGATTATCTTCCCCTTTGAAGCACAAAGGTCTTGTTCAAACACAAACACAGCCCAGGAGCCTCCTACCAACATTTGGCTTCAGATTTGGTTCCAGACTGTTCGTCTCCCCACAGCCCAAGGTGCATCCCTACAGGAAACAACTCCTGCTTGGTGGGAGCTGAGCAGTGCTGAACATTTTCTGGGGATGATTCTTGACATAAATGCAACAAGAAGCTTCAATATCTTTTTAGTGAATTTCTATTTCCTCACAGTCAGTTTTTTTTTCTCAATTCATTCTCTTACTGAGAGTCCTAGTGGCAGATCAAATAGTTTTTGGGAACTCTTCCCAGTGATGTAACTCAACTCATCAATTTTCAATGCTGTGGTAAAATGGAAATAGTGTTAAAAGCTGCTGGACTAAGTGGTTTTAAAAGAAGGGGAGAATTCAGCAGGTCAGATGATGACAAGAGAAAGTTTTGCTGCAAATGAGCATGGTGTGAGTGTGAGTATAGAAATCAAACTCTGGGAGCCAGGAGCGCTCAGGTCCTAGTCCCAGTGTAGTGTGAACTCCTGTCTTGGGTCAGAACAAATCACTCTACTCTGTATCTCCAATTTGCCATCTGTAACATGGGACATAAACACTGACATTGTACAGAGAGCAATATTGTGAACAATTATGTCACTAAAGCACTTTAAAAGCCAATTCTCAGCTGTGTCAATCTTTCCTCAGTGCACCACTGTCACACCCTTCTCTACCTTCGGATGGAAAGGTCAGCACGCAAAGTTCTGCTACCAAAAGTATCTGCACCAGGGCCAGAACTGTGAAAAGAGAAACAGGAATGAGACCTTTGAGGTAACCTACAGATACTGCCTGATATTTTAATTTTGCTGGATTGCAACTTTACAAATCAACAGTGTAAAAAATACTTTACAGTCCCAATCACCACAGCACCTTAGTGCCCCTCACATAATCAGCTTGGAAGGACAGTTTTGATCCCCCAAAACAAATATCAAGAAATCAGTGGCCATGCACAGAAATCTTGGAGGGAGCAGAGTGGTCTGAACCAAAAGGCTGCTCCATCCTTCCAGAGCTGCTGCTGCATTTCCTCCCAAGGCTTCCTGTACAGTTGCCTGGGTGTAACATCTCCAGAAAGTGGCACTGTCAGTGCCCAAGGCTTACAAGCTACACCTCTTACCCTGGGAGAAGAGATGCATCAAGATGCCTTTAACAGAAGCAGAAAAATTATCCCCACTGGACAAAAATAGCAAGTCCAAGGGAAATCCATTTGAAAGGTCAAACCCAGCTGTGCAATGAGGAGTCAGGGAAGATTCCTACTTTAAGTAGGTTTGGGATGTTAGTGGTAGTGGGAAAAATAAATCAAAAGGTCTGCAGTGCCTGTCCAAGAGGAGGTGCCCACACTCCAAAGCTTAGAGGGTCCCTAAACAATGCACTTCCAGGTACTGCCCTTGGAAAGCCTCCTCAAAATCCTAAACCTCAATGTTCTTCTGACCCAGCAATGGAACCTTTTGCCCTGTCTCTGCAGCATGAGCATGAGGATGTGTTGTTCCATTTCTAGAAGTATGAAGGGCTACTACAACTCAAAAAGAAAACACCTGAACCCCCTGCAGGGGTGGCTGCCTGGTGTTCCCTCTCCTGACAGTCACACCTGCCTCAGAACCTGCAGCACGAGGGAGCTGCACCAGGAGAAGGGTGACTGTGTTCCTTTGTGTGTTTCGGTGTTACTGGAAGGGATCCAGGACCAGAGGAAATTCGAAGGGGTGGATCCAAAGCTGACAGGGCCATGGCTGAGCTCTCAGGCTCCCTTAGAGCGGGATCATACTGAGAGCTGACTGGGAATCCCGGAGCCAGCCTCCCTCTGGTTGTCACCCCAGGAAGCCCTGCCAGCCCCGCAGCAGCAGGAGATGGAGCTGAGGCAGAGCCCAGCAGCAGCACAACAATGAGTGGAATTTCCTCTGGCTGTCCAGGGAGAGCTGTTTGTCACCCGGCAGATAAAGGCCCGGCCAGGAAGGAGGTTATCGGGGACAGGCCACTCGGGACACACTCCAGAGGAAAGCTATTCTGGGGGCTGTCACCCCTGCTGCCATTAAAAGAAAGTTCAGTTAAGAGGATGAAAATAAGTTTAATCTTGCTGAGCAGAAGTGGCTGGAGGGAACCACAGAGCCGATACTGGAAGACAAAGGCCGGGTTCTTCACCCTGGCAGGGCTTGGCTTCCCCAACTCTGCTCAAGGTTCCTGCTCCCTCGGGGTGCCCGTCCTGCCTTTAGGCCTTCCCATCCCTTAGAGACACCCCACAAAGCCAACAGCCTGGTCCATACCCTGCAAAGGTCTCAGGAGAAAGGCCTGCCCTTCAGGAGAGCAAACCAGCCCATTCCTGCTGGATTGAGGCCTGAAGGATTTCACTGGGAAAGCCAGGCAGCCAGGCTTGGGAATAATGTGTCTGCACTAAACTTAATTTATCTTCTCATTTCACAAACAACATGTTTCTTCTGCTGTATTTATTTTAAACATTCATTCAAGCTGTGCATAATATTTCAATCATTTTGAAATAGATTTACCCTCCTGCTGGCAAATGAATAAGGCATCCTGCTGACTGCTGGAGAAAGGGCCATGAATTAAAATAACTGCTTTTGGTAAGCTGACATGTGCTAGTTTGCTGTCTGTCTGCACACATGCTCTGGGAGGAACTGGTGAAAAGACACCCCTAAATAATAATAACAACAATAATAATAACAAAACCCACTGGCACACTGTTCAGATGCTCCCACTGACTTGCACTGCTGGATTGTGGCAGAGCACTGCTCACAGGCTGCTAGCAAGTGCCTAGAGAGCTCTTGTACACAATTCTACAGAATTCCCTGGAAGCCCTGCTGCTCACCCACAAACTAGTCAGCAGGGAGCAAAGGCACAAGGCAGCAGCCGAGGTGTCCCATGCCCTCCCCTCTCCCCAGGCAAACTGAGGGGGTCATACCCTTGGGAATTCTGCTGGGAACAGCCAGGATTTCCACCTCATTTTTTCCCCCTAAAATCACCCCTGCCTTGATCCATGGTCATGGTGCTGGCCCAGCTCCTGCTCCCCACAGGAGCAGGGACAAAACACAGCACCAGGCCAGGAATGTGAGCAGAGAAAGGGAAGCAGAGAGTGAAACTGTGCATGTTCTTAAACCCTCTGGTGAATTCTCCTGCTGCAGCTCGGGGAACCTCTGACACCACCAGCACTGGCCCTATATTACATTTAACCCCATGACAGCACCACTGGAACAAGAGTGAGGAAGGCTGAAGCTCTCTCCATGGCTGCTCGAATACACACAAAAGATTATTCCTGAGGCCAAGCTGACATTCCTGTGGTGGAAGCATCTGCCTGGGGACACTTTCACTTGAACAAACTCACTGCTGCACATAAATTCTGCCTGCTCAGGGGAGGTGGATGAGCGAAGGGAGGCTGGAGATGAGACAGACTCACTTGGTGTCTCCTTTTTTTACACTGCTGGCCAAATTTAAGCAAAGAAAGCATTAAGCCCTCACTCTCCTGGACAACCACATCCAAACCAGCTGTGCAAAATCACCACGTTAATCCATTGTGACAGCCCAGCACGGGGACAGGTCGGGATGCTGGGGAGCACGGGGATGCTGGAGAGCAGAGGGATGCTGGAGAGCACGGGGCTGCTGGGGAGCACAGGCATGCTGGGGACCATCGCGGATGCTGGGGATCATCAGGGCTGCTGGGGACCATGGGGGATGCGAGGGATGCAGCGCTGCCGGCGGTGTTTTCTGTGCCGCCGCCACAGGATGGCACCGCTCACCTGCGGATCAGCCGCTGCGCAGCCCCAAACTCCGTAGGGCGACCGCGGCAACCTTGAAAAGCAAAGCAAGATTTTATTGGGACTGTTCCGTGTTTTATTACACAAAGTTCAATGCATTTAGTGGCTCGGTTTTGGCACGGGCCGTGCTAGCAGGATATGTTTAGCTCCTTCACAGAAGGGTTGGGAATTCTCGGTGGTGAATTCAGAGGTGATGTGTGAGTGGAGGGCTGGGGGCTGTAAACATCGGCTGCTCTTGCACCCAAAGCAGAGCGGGGGGATCAGGAACGGCGAGGTTGGGTCTGGAGAGACCCATATTCCATAGGGAACTCTGCTCTGGAACGTCAGACCAGACGCTGCTCTTTGCTTCGTGCCTCAGTNAGATAGATAGATATGTATTATACATGGGTCCTGAAGGAGACAGAAAACCCAGGGAAGGTGTTCAAGTTTCTACAGGCGCCTTCTACCAACACTCCCGGCACAACCCCGTTCAGCCACTGCACAGNGGTTTTGGCACGGGCCGTGCTAGCAGGATATGTTTAGCTCCTTCACAGAAGGGTTGGGAATTCTCGGTGGTGAATTCAGAGGTGATGTGTGAGTGGAGGGCTGGGGGCTGTAAACATCGGCTGCTCTTGCACCCAAAGCAGAGCGGGGGGATCAGGAACGGCGAGGTTGGGTCTGGAGAGACCCATATTCCATAGGGAACTCTGCTCTGGAACGTCAGACCAGACGCTGCTCTTTGCTTCGTGCCTCAGTTTCCCCAGCTGTTAAAACCCAGCAGCATGGTGGTGCTGGGTTAATGCTTGGATCCCATGATCTCAGAGGGCTTTTCCAACCTCACTGATTCCATGATTCTACCACAGACCACCTCGGGATGGCCCTGAGTCCTGGCTGTGCTACTTTTGCAGCAGTGCCCAAGGTTCCTGCTCAGACGAAGCTCCCCCCTGCTCTGAAGTGCTCCTGGTGCAGCAGAGAGCCAATCCCCCAGGAGTCACTGTCGCTGTGGCAGGGCCTGCAGAGCCATCACATCCCTTGGGATGGTTCTGGAAGCCCAGATCACATCCCTTCATGCTGCTGTGCCTGGATTCCACAAACACTGCTATGGAACNACACAGGGAACACGGACACAGGGAGCACGGACCCTGTGCTCCCAGGGCTGGCCATGTCCCTGCCCAGCCCGGGCTGCAGGGAGGGGGCTCCGCTGGGCTGAGCACGGCGCTCGCAGCAGCAGGAGGGGAGGTGCATCCAGCCCTGGGCTTTACAGCTCCGAGAGACAGAAATTCAGGGAGAAGCCAAAGCAAATAACAAGTTTGCAGCAGTTCCTGGAAAGGAAGGAGCCAACTCTGGTGGTGAAATCTCACCGAACTGCCAGAGCCCCAGGCTCCTCATCCTCCTTCACCACTGTGGCTTCAAGTAAGAACTCCAGGACCGAATCATGTTGTGCCTGCCCCTGGTTAGGAGCAGCAAGGTCCCTTCACCTGGGAAACCTCCCCCACCCAAAGCTCTTCCTGCTGCAGTTATTGGTCCGGGTCAGGGTGGCTGCTCAGCTGCAAGCCCAGCTGTGCCCATCCCCTGCCTCACAGGGCAGATCCTTGGGGCTCCTTGGGGCAGCTCCCCCGCTGTGGGGTGCAGGGCTGATGGGCTTATTGCTGCTCAGAGCTGCTCTGCCTTTGGTCTTCACATTCAGTGGGCTTGGTATCAGGCTCTGTTTGCTGCTCTTGGAGCCTGAAGAGCTGATCAGCTTGGAGCCTGATTTTTGCCAAGCATCTCTAATCCTATTCTGATATAATAGAAGAATCTAAGCTTTGTGTTCAGGGATTTCTACCTCTGTAGTAGAAAAAATCATAACACACAAGCTAAATTACGTGTTGTCATTCTCCATACGGCCTTAATCAGAGGTCTGTCAATTCTTTTCTGATACGGCAGAAAGGTCTGAGCTTTATTTGCAGTGAGTTCTGATTTCACAGATGAAAATTGTCATGTGTATGTTACACTGGGTATTGTGCAAAAATATACAAATAAGGTCTTTGAAGTGAATTCATAAATGCCAGCCCCTGACGAGCCCCTGGACTGCAGCTCTAATTAACACCAAATGCAGCCACGCTCGGTTTGATGTGGGAGAACAGACTTGAGTAGGCAGCAGGCTGAAGTCTCACCAACTAATTTCACGGAAGTTATTAAAAATACTGGATCAGCACAGCAAAGCAGCCTGTAAAAACTCTATTATTGTAATAGGATAATGAAGTGAAGCTGGCTGCTTTCACCCAGCATTTACAGACTGATGGCTCTTTCCTTGTGACACAGAGGTGGCAGCAGCTGGGTTCATCCCTCCTTTGAGCACAAAGCTTCAGGCCCAGGCACTTACTGCCATGGATGTGGACGGAACATTGATGGGAATTCCAGCCTCACATTAAATATTTACATCAACAGAAGTTATGGCAGATTTCCCCCATAATTAATGTCTCATTTTGGCTGGAGTGTACTTGTTGGGCATGAGTATGAGATCTGTCTTCGTCTTTACTAAGGGAAGGTCATGGCACAGGGAAATCCCTCTCCTTTGCCACAGTACTCTGTTAGAAATCTGCAGCTGTTTAGAAGTTCATCCTCAGGGCTAAAATACAATTTTTAGGTATATAAAGCAGGAAGGCACCAGTGTGCACGGGATGTGGGTTCTGATCTCAGGGATTCTAGACAGGAGTGATCTCAGGTGCTTGGCTCTGGAAGGATTTGTTATTCCCTAGTTTAGAGCATCTAACAAATGCTTGAGCTGGGAGCTCCTTCTTCCAGTGAGGTTAAAAAGCCTGCTTCAAAATCCAGTTCAAAGCAGGTTCTAAACCTGCTGGCTGTAATTAAGCAGGAGGAATTCACACACACAGGGGCAAGACCAGCTCAAACAGAGAAAAGCAGCACAGAGATCCAGCCAAGAGAACCAGAGCTCTGATCCTGTAAATCCATTGCTGATTCTACTCCATATACAGGTTGCACTCTCTATTTACAGATAGGGGAATGAAGAGTTAATTCCAGTTTGGCATGTTTGAGCTAGATCCCATTCAGGGTTTGAGGTTGGTGGAACAGAAATCTTGGGGAAATACCAGATCCCTGGAAATCAGCAGCTGAATTCACTCTGAGTGCAACGGGAGCTGGGTATCCTGGGGAGCTCTGAGTCCTGAACGTCAGTGCAGAGAAGGTTTTCTGCTGCCCCTGTTGACTCCCAGCTCACAGCCATGTGATCCTGTCGCCCTGTCTTAGAGGATGAAGAGAAAGACTCCAAGGTTTTGTTGAACCAGAAGTTTTTTTTATTGTAACAATGCAATCCCTTTTATAGGGTCTTTCGCTAACAGTTATTTGATTGGCTAAATGACACAACGCCTCTCTACCACCATTGATTAAGATAGAGAGAGCATGTTTGGAGAACACACACAAGGATAGAACAAACCCTAGTGAAAAACAGCACCTGTTATTTTGAGAATGCGAGATGCTTGCAAAACCTCTATCAATCCTTCCCTGAGAACATGAAACTCTTCACAGAGCCGTCCTTGGAAAGGAAAGCTGCTTTCTCTTGGGAAAGCCAGGGCCTGCTGCTGAATTTCTCTAAGTCCCACTGAAAGTCAGCCCCACATGATCCCAACCATCTGCCTGGTAAACTTTCTGATTTAAGCCTGAAATACTTGAATTCTATCTGCCTTGTCCTCTTGGGAAAAACAGAAAGTAGCATTAGGGCTGTCAAATTCCTTGTTTGCTTTGTCCCAGTGTGCCCCAGAAACTTGGGCTGGGAGGGGAGATCCCCCTGTTCCCATGCCTGGCATTTCCAACACGGCAAAGCCAGGCTGATTTTGAGGGGTACAAAATACCTACTCCAATCTCTGTCTTATTACTCTTCCTCTGTGTGAGGAATGTAAATTATAAAGATCCTGTGAAAATGCTCTAAAAGGTGCCTAGGAAGTGCCCCAGTAGTGTGAGGCTGTCTGGCACTCTGGGGTGAAATCTCCTTGATCTAAGATCTCTGGATTCCATGGGAATGCCTGGAGTAAGAGGAAATATTTGTCTAGAGCTAAATATTAGCAAATACTAAAAAAAAAATATCTAAAGATAAATATTAGTGAATACTAGACAGGATTAGTGCCAGCAAGTACCTTGAAGGGAAGGATGAAAGGAGGCAGAGAAGACCTAAGCTGAGATGCTGCTGATCACCTCCCAACTCAGGAGGCTCCTTTAACACACCGGTCAGCTCAGAATCAGATGCTTCTTAAATTGCTGGTTATTTTCAAATGCCTTTTTTTTCCCCTCAAGGTTCCTGCTGGCCAAATTTTGCTATGAGGCACATCTTTGCACTCTGATAACCTTCAAATTCTGCCTTTAGATGCTTTTGTGCAATGTCATCTTCTGATTTTCCTATTACTGGCAGGCGGGCAGGACACGGTATTCAAATAAAATACTTGATATTTCCACTGATGCTGCACAGCCAGAATTAATCTTGCTGGTGCTGCAGTTGAAAACAACGGAGATAAGCAACAAACCACTCGCTCTTGTGACTAAATTGAGTAACTCAGTTGGAATCCACAGAGGGAGCAGCTCTGGGGTGCTGGAAGTGGCCCTTTTCCCGAGCCAATCAAGCTTTGTTGCGGCGCTCAGCAACAAAAGGTTGTGTGCAGGAAGGAAGTGCTGTGCTTGTGCAGCCCTGGCTTCCCAAGGCTTTATCAGGTCTGCAGGAGCTCCAGATATCTCTCAGGACCACCGTGCAAAAGTGCAGGAAGTGCCTCGGCCTGACCTTTATCCACAATCAGGAGATTCCTTGGCAGAGCTTGTTTTTGCAGCCTCCACCTCAGGAATGCTGTGGAGCACTGGCTCTCCCTGGGGTTTGGGGATAGGTGGGAAACAGGAGCAGGCTGGGCACACATTGACATTCCTGGGAGGGCTCTGGGGTACCCCAAGAGCCACCTCGACACTTCAGTTTCTGAGCTCTGGCTGCCCTTCCACTTTCTCTGTCTGTCCATGGACAAAAGCCAGAGGCTGGGTTTTAATCCCTTCAACAACCAAATCCAGTCTGATCACCTCTGGCAACAATTTTCTGGAATGAGTGGTCAATACTACAGGGATCAGGATGGGTTGCCACTACGGTGGAGCTGCTTTCTTTCCCTTTTTAGCTAAACTTGATTTCAAGTGCATGCAAGTGTGAGAGGGGAGGGAGAAAGCGGGACAATTTGATGCCTTAGAGAAGAAAACCACCATTTATTTTGTCACTTTTTTTTACATCATCTTCTTCATACAACTGTTTCATTGTAACAGTAATACATTTAAAAAAAAAAAAACCCACCAAGATAGCTTGCAAAATTATATATATTTTAATATCCAAAAAAGTACATTGCATATATATAGTAGCAAAAGCCCCATTTCCATGGGTAGTTCCTTCACACTTAAATTTTGCGATTATTGCAGAAATGTTGCTTAGAAACACCCCGAAAGCACTAAGATCTAACTGTATTAGCTTGATCTTCTCTTCCCACTTTGTTAAATAATGGCATCAGTGCTTGTGTTTAACGTTCTGAGCAGACTCCAATGCTCTGGTTTCAGACTCCCCTCCTAGAATCGGATGCACATGGACCAAATCCCGCCCCCACAGAGTCCCAGGGGTTGCTCTAGACTAGATAGTTGTGATGCTGTTAATTGGCTGCCACTTAATACAAGTTAGCTAATGGGTTGTACATGGAAATCTCACCCCCCAGACATCTGTTCCAAACCCCAAACGCTTGTGGTTTACCCTCTGTTTATGGCACCAAACCGCCGCTTGTGCAGCATCACATTCACATGTGCAAAGCTGGGGATGGCTGAGAGTTCTGGAAGGGGTTGGATTTCCACAGAACCCCCAGCAGAAGCCATCAAAAAGAGGAGTATTTTGTCGTTTTATCTATGAAGTGGTTAAGGTCTTCCCAAAGTTCAGGATTTGGGTGAAAAGCGATCACAGAATATTGCAATGGTTGCCTTGAGATATTGGGCCTGTTTTCAATCAGCCTCAATGCAAACATGGGAGTAAGTGGAGTTAATTTGCAGACAGCTACAACAGACTAATACAGAAAATCCTCTCCTCTAGACAAACCCAGGGCAATCTGGAGGGTTTCTGGCCACTTTAGGAGTCAGTCATGGATCCAATTGCAGGACCAAGCCTATCTCCAACAGATACATTACTCATGTCTTATTTTTTATTTTTTTTTTTAGCAAAAAGTACAAAGCTACAGCCCAAATGTACAGATTGAAAAGATGTACAAATTACATTAAAAAAATAAACAAAAACAACCGAGCTGATAGTAAAAAACAAACCTGCATTTGTGACCGAGGTCAACTCGTTTTATTTACTCTTTCTTTTAAAACTGTGGATATAGGGAAAAATAACTCTGCATAATTTATACAGTAATTTGCCTTCTGGTTTGTTGACCCTTGGTTTGTGGTCTGACAAACGCACAGCGTTCGCGAATCGGTGCTGCCAGAGCCCCGCGGCTCGGGCAGAGCCAGGGACCTGCTGTCGTTTATTCACTTCACTTCTGCTTCCGAGGAATGTCTGTGCTTGACTTTGCCTTACGCTTTGTTCTGGTTTCTGCTGCTTTCTGAGTTCACACACAGTCAAATGAAGTTGTAGTCTAGAAAAGTTCCTTCAATGCCCTTTACTTCTTAAAATATACATGTACATATATATATATACGAATATATATATATATATATTTTTTTTTTTAATTCCAGTTGGGTGAAAATCCTCCTCTGTCTTAGAGCTAAGATTCCAGTTGTGGTCTCCTGCAGCCCAACGTCCTCCACTGAATGGCCAGTGAGAAAAACCCCATTGTGGTCATCTTTTCCTACGACCCACTGCTGGATCTATGCCTTGTCAAAAGCCTTTAAATCCTTAAAAATTGCTCTAATCCAAAAGCTAATAATCATTCCAGGGAATGGTGAACCATCTTCATATTCACTTCCTACAGAGGACACAAGCCTTAAACCCCAAAGAAAATGCAGAGTACTGGCCCACAGGAGCTTCCATCTCTCAGTTCAAGACACAAGAGGCAAAGTTACAAAAATAAAAGGTTTGGTCCAGGAATAACAAATATCCAGTTTTAATTCTTCCCCAGAAAGGCCACAATTATCCATTAAGGGTCCCCCCAAAAACCATAAAAATCCCAGGAGTAAAGAAAAAGTCCAAACAGACTGCTCAAGGCCACTGGCAGATCAAAGCATTTAGTAATAGCTGCCCAAGTGTGGTGTGACGTGGGCGTTGGGGTGGCGGGGCACGTTGGGATTGGGGTAAATGCTTCCTGCAGGGGAGGTCCAATAGGGTGAGGCCGCTCCAAAGAAACTGGATGATGTGACAGGCATGGAGGAGGGGTGTGGGGGCACAAAGTTCACCTTCTGCTGGTGGGCATGGTAGGACGGCATGTAGGACAGATCCGACGGGTACTTGTACATGGAGGACTCGGTGGGGTGGGGCTGCAGGGCCTGGGCGATGCCGTGAAAGTCAAATTTGTAGGCATACCTCTTGCCATGCACTTTGGTCATAATGTTCTTGTCGTAGTAGTATCGCAGTGCCCGGCTCAGCTTGTCGTAATTCATGTTGGGTTTGCTTTTCCTCTCGCCCCAGCGCCGCGCCACCTCGTCGGGGTCCGTCATCTTGAACTCGCCGTTGGTGCCCTCCCAGGTGATGCAGCTGGCGTTGGAGCTGTCCGACAGCAGCTCCAGCAGGAACTGCCACAGCTGGATCTGCCCACTCCCTGCAGACACAGCCAAGGGGAAAGGAAATGACTCGGGGCTTCCTGCTCCGGGGCACAGACAAAGGCAGGAAACAGAAGGACTATCTCGATCTCGACTGGGAACTGCTCCTTCGGGCCTTGGAAAGGCAGCCCTAGGAGCGGATAAACTGTTCCCAGCAAACAAGTTACTCAGCCCTTTGTTCTGGGCCTGGGCCTGAGGTCACGTTACATTTCATAATGGTTGCTTTTGGCCTTAAAATCCTAGGGCTATTCATAAACAGGGCTTTCTATGAGGACACTGCTCTGCAGAGTTTTCACTGACTGGTTAGCCTAGTGAACCTCACGCTGCTCTCTGTTTGCCATGGAGATTGTTTTGGATATCTCCAGCTCTCTTTCCAGTGGGTGATCTGAGTTACATGGGATGATTTATTCCCCAGATGACTCCTGGTTTTACTCAGCGTAGTTGTACAAGTAGTTAAGGGTAAGTTAAGAGCCTTAGGAGGATGTTTCCTTACAGGCATCCCATGTGTACAAGTTTGGTTAGTTCGAGCAGGATTTGCTCCAGGCAAATTACTTGCTCCCTAAAAGCAGGGATTATTTACTGCAGATGATGTGCTAGAGACAGTTACACTGTGACTTTCAGAGATGTTTTCTGCCTTTCTTCTTGTAACCCACAGCAGGCAGTGAAAAATTGATCCGTACTGCAAATATGAGAGACCAGCACTTAAGCCCCCTATAAAACTCTTCTCAGGAAATGATGGGTTTGGGTCAGAACATCCAGGATGGGGTTTTTGTCCCAACAGAGATGTTATTGCACCACTTTCCTCCAAAGATTTTGTCAAAAGCCCTTGTGAGGTCACAGCTACCGAGTTCGGTGGCTCTCATGGGTCCCTCCAAGGGTGCAGGGACAGCAGCTGCTCCCCCAAGGCAGGCTGGAGCTCCAAAGGAAAATTCACCTCTTTGATAAGGGGGGTCTGAAATGTAAAATGAACTCACCTGGATTGGCAAGACGGCTGCTGGTAGGCCCCAGGATTTGGTAGGGATCTAAAAAATAAAATAAAGTTTTAAAAAAAAATCACCCAAAAAAATTTAAAGGATGTTTCATAAAAAAGAAACTCCAGGTCATTATGTTTGTTCTAGAAACCAAATTTTCGTTTTCTTTCTTTACTCTTTCTGTCCCTTCTCCCAGGGCCTGGAAGTGCTCCTTCTTTCTTTCTTAGCAAACAACCACTAAGTATTTCTGGAATGCAAAATGGCACAGCCACATTTCCTGGCACTGCTCTCAGACCTGCCTGCTTTTGCAATCTGGGATCTCCTTGGACATACCCTGCACTGTGTGGCAACCAGAAAACATCAAACGTGGAAAAAAACCTGTGGGATAGGAGAACAGCCACAAAGCAGAAGCAAATGTATTTCTCTTAACAAAAAAGAGCTAAATAAAAAGGAGAGCAGATAAGGTTTTCTGATTCACTTGTTAGCAGCTGAGCTTGCTGCCCTTGGAGTGCAGGAAATATTCACCCAAGTCTCTCTTTGTGAAGCAAACACAGCATTAGAGAGATGAGACTAACAGGAGTTTGTCGCTGGCTCCACCAAGGCTGAGTGGTTCTTGAAAACCCCACAAAGCATTTATTAGGAATGAATTCCTTCCCTTTCTGTGGGGCCTCCTCAGCCCTAATCTCTACACTTCTCCTCTGCCTCTCTCTGGTTGTGGTGATTTGGATCTGCAGCATTTGCTCGTGCATTGAATCTGTTCCAAGAGAGCCAAGCCCCAGAGCAGAGGAAGGGGATGGAAAGCAGCTGTGCCGAGCAGGGAAGGTGGGAAGGCAGCAGGGAACACCCCCTGCTCTGCCCAGTGGGGCTGCTTTCCCCCTCTGGGCTGGGGAAGCCCTGCTGGAACAGAACCAGCTGGGATGCTCCAAGGGGATCGGCCCATGGGGACACTACAGATCCTGGCACAGGGATGCTCCTTTGGCTGGCAGGGGCAGGGCAGCCACACAGAGCCCCTTGGGAAGAGCTGCTGGCCCAGCTCAGTCCCTGTCCCCAGCCCTCCCCTGCTCCACACATGAATCCCCCAGGCTGCTCCCAGACCCCACTCTCACCTGGCTGCGGCCGCTGCTGCTCTGTTGTCTTATTCACATTTTGTGTCCCTGCGACAGGAGGGCCTGGAAAGAGAGAAGGGGTTTATGGGGACAGAGAACAGGTCCAAAGTACAAAATACATCCCACAGGAATCACAGCAACTGCAAGGGAAAAGTTTGCTCAGACTAAGAGCTGGTATTTTGGAGATTGCACTATAAAATTAAGAGACGCCTCTAGAAATGTAAATTTTCGGTGTACAATGAAAATACACCAATAAGAAAAGCATTATATAGATATTTATAATTTGCCAAATAGTGAAACAAGGAAAATATTATGTAGATACTTCATTAATTTTCTGTATTTTACTGCAACTGAACTTCCATTCTAGTTTGCATCCATGTTGTGAACAAAAGATTGGATTATTAAATGTACAAATGCTGACCTCCTTCCACACTGGAGGTTTTCACACATTTTTTTGTAAATGCACATTCTTTTTTAAGGCAAAAATGATTTGGGGTTTATCAAACATTTAGTTGAAAATACCATGGTGATTTGTATACATCCCTTCAACAGGAAGATCTGCTCCTCCTCTTTGTATCATTTCTCACAACAGAAAATTGTGACTCAAAGAATAATTCTCGCATTTGGGGTGAGCACAGCTCAGGAGGCTGCAGAGCAAAGGGAGGGGACTCTGCCAGGTGCTGCCACAAGGATTTACACCAGAAGTACCTTGCTGAGGATCAGACGTGCCCACTCTGCCCAGGGAGAAGCCCCAGCAGTGAGACAGGGGACAGTGACAGATATCCCAGCAGTGGGACAGGGGACAGTGACAGATATCCCAGCAGTGGGACAGGGGAGAGTGGCTCAGAGCCAGCAGGCTGAGCCAGCTACAACACGGATTTTAGGGACAGAGAATTGGTCTGGGATGCCACCCCCCTAGTGGGAATCCAAGGCACTCTAAACCCAGTGAGAACAAGAACTGGGTGTGAGCAGGGCTCAAGCAGAGGGGCCTCATCTGCCTGCTGGACTTTGCCTTTCCGGAAAATTGGCAGAAGCTCTCAGGTTGTCAAGATCTGTCCCTAAAACCTTCACAGCATGGGACAGGCCCATGATTAACAGGGTGTCTGTGCAGAGGATTTGCTCTTGGCCCCTTAATCAAACCCTACAAGTATTACTCTGTCCATAACATCATTCTACTTCTTATCTGTTCCCAGTTCTGCCTTTTATCTGTCCTCAAATCTTCTTCTCTTCTGAAACAGGCCAGCTGTGTCCAAGTCTCATTTTAATATTCCATTGCACAGTTTGTGATTCCCATTGGGACAACTTACTTTTGGAGAGGCCAGAATTCCCATTACTGCCCCATGCTGCTCTCCTGACTGCATCATAGGAGGGATCTAATGACAAAAGACAACAGGCACAGAGGGGTTGAAAAGAACTTTTCCTAGAAAAAGAACTTGCAAGACTCTGGCTTTTCTTCGTGGTCCCAGCTGGCTTGGCTTCTGTAGGGCTGTGTTTTTTTCCTCTCCCACATCTCCAGTGCTCCCCCAGCCCCTCACAGAAGTGTAAATAGGGGTGTAAGTGCAGCAATGGGGCTCTTTGGGCAATTCTCAGGCCTGACACGTTCTGACCACAAAGTGCTGTCATTGCACTCAGTGGAATTCAGTGTGACCCATCCCAGCCAAAAAGAGACCCCTTGCTCTTATCCCAGGACCACAGGCAGAGGAGAAGGAGATGAACCCTGTCAGTATTTCACAGAAATAAAATTCAGGTTTTAAACCTGAGGAGGCTGAGGATTTGAGATCACAATAAGGAGGCTGTTTCAAGGAGATGGAAAAGGGGGAAAAGCACCCTCCAGGGACATCCCAAGTGCCCCTCTGCCCAGCACCTCCTGCCCGTGGGGCTGTGCAGCTCCCTGAGGATCCATCCCAGGCACTGGGACGTTCCTCCAGCACTGGGAAAGCCACTGAGGCTTTGAAATTACAGCCTTGCAGTTATTGGCATGGAAAGGAAAACACAGAGGGACAGGACAGGGGAGGGTGGGGGAGCCAGAGGAGGAGGGAAGCGAGAGGAATGGGGGAAAACAGAGTGCGTGTAATCTGTTTTTATTTTTATTTTACTTGTTTGTTTTTTTCCCTTTTTGCAGAAACCACAAACCCAACTGCAAATAGATCAGACTGGAAAACAAACCACTGTGGTTTCAGCTGGGACAAAGAGTGGGATGGGACAGCTCGGGAAGAGGGAGGTGACAGCCTCATCCACGCTGTTCCAGCAGGGAGACCTGTCCAAAAGGGATCCCTGCCCCTATTAGGGATCCTTGTCCCCATTCAGGATCCCAGTCCCCATTAGGGATCCCAGTGCCCATTAGGGGTCCCAGTCCCCATTCAGGATCCCAGTCCCCATTCAGGATCCCAGTCCCCATTAGGGATCTCAGTCCCCATTCAGGATCCCAGTCCCCATTAGGGATCCCAGTGCCCATTAGGGGTCCCAGTCCCCATTCAGGATCCCAGTCCCCATTCAGGATCCCAGTCCCCGTTAGGGATCCCAGTCCCCATTAGGGATTCCTGTCCCCATTCAGGATCCCAGTCCCCATTCTGAATCCCAGTCCCCATTAGGGATCCTTGTCCCCATTAGGGATCCTTGTCCCCATTAGGGATCCTTGTCCCCATTCGGGATCCTTGTCCCCATTCAGGATCCCAGTCCCCGTTAGGGATTCCTGTCCCCATTAGGGATCCCTGCCTCATTCCAGATCCCTGTCCCCAGCCTTGGTGCTATTGGGACCTTTCCCCAGGCCCAGTGCCCAGCAGCTGCCCCTGCTCTGAACAAGGTGCTGTTCACAGGGGGGCATTTTCCTACCTGGAAAACCATGGTGTAATCCTGATTTATCCCAGTGAGATGGAGCTCTCCTATCAGGACAAAATCTCCCCAAAATCAGGACAGCAGGGACGGCGTCTGAGGCCACCCCTGCCTTTTCCCATGTCCTCCCTCAAGGGAATCAACTGCTACAAAGGGGTTGCTTGATCCAGAGTCATCAGCATGTTTTGGGTAAATAAATAGGCCATGCTCTGGAGAGGTGATCTTCCTCCTCCTCCTCTTCCTCCTCCTCAGGTTTAATCCAGGCTGAGTCCCTTTGCCTCAGTTTTTCCTCTATAAAGATGGATTATGGAACAAATTATGGGAATGTATAGGGGCAGCCTTGTGTTGTAGGATGAGATTCAGCCCTGAGCGTGACTTTGCTGTAATAAGAAGGGTTAAATATGATAATCAGCCATACAGGCCCTGCTATTGAAACACTGTGTGCACTCAGCTACTGCAAGTTTCCAACTCTTTCTCTCTCGCTCAAAAAAAAAAAACCAAAAAAAATTCCAAATGCAGGAAGCTATTTTTATTTCACAAAAATCTCTGCAACGTGAAAGAACCACACCAGCCGTCCTGGCTTCCAGGCCCAGGCTTAAAAGCTGAATGTGTTTAAAGCAAAATGGAAAAGGCAGAGCCAGGGAACCCATCCAGACTTTTGCAGGTTCCTGCAAAAACAGGATCATTCCCAGGACCTGACGCCCAGTGGCTCAAAGAGATCCTACAGAACTCCAGCCAGACGGTGACAGGAATAGCCTTATCTGTCATTTAAACCATTCGGATTTTACACCAAAATTTGCCATGGGATGGAAATTCAATTAAAAGACTTGGACTGGGGTTCTCTCCTAGTGTAAATCAGCAAATGGCTACAGTGAAGTGGGGCAAATTTATCCCAGAAAGGATCAGGTCCCTGTGTCTGGTTTAGACTTAAAAGGTTCTGTGGAACAAGAGCCCTATGACAAATGTGTGTTCAATACAAAATGGAATTAAAGAGCAGAAAATAAATCATAGATGCTTTCAAGAACTGTCATTCTGCAGCTGTCTGGTTTATGTCCAGAAATTCCCCAGCATGAATGCTCAGTCTATTAGGAGGAAGGTAAAGGATATTAATAATGCTTTGCACTTTCACAGCACCTTTCAACTGAGGATCTCACAGCTTTGCAAACATTTGCATTCACAGCGCGCCTGGGAAGAAGGTTAAATATCATTTTACTTATTTGCAGGCATAAATGCACTTTCTTCAGGCTTTAGCTGCCTTTTCCAGATGCACTGCCTTTCCCAGAAATCAGGGAAAGGACTGTGGTGCAGGCTGCAGCACTGGTCTCTGCCCTTTTAGCCCTGGTCTCTCCCACCCCAAATCTCCCTCGGCTTCTACCTTGCCACTCTGTGCTTGGCTCTCCAGACAGCCGCTGTCTCCCCTGGAGCTGTGTCCCTTCCCAGCACCTCTGGGGCATATTTAGTCTGAACAGACTGATAGATATTGCTGAGGGCAGATGGACAGACACACAGACTCCCTTCCCAGGAAACCAGCCTGAAAATCCCCAGGTGGATTCTCACACCACGATCCCAAATCCTTGTTGGTTCTTTCAGCCTGAGTGCAGCCCAGTTAGCAAGGCTTTAGGGAGTCTGTGTTTGAGATATGATGTATTAGGGAGCCAACCTTCTCTGATAAACTTCAAAAAAAACAACAAAAAAACCCCCACTGGTGTTTTATAAATCTGAGAGTTTGGGACAGAGGGGAGGCAAGGGGGGGGTTTCACTGAACAATGGGCTCACAGTGCCTGTGTTTCCTGAGCTGCTGGGAAGTGCTGACAGCCCCTTCATCCTGCTCCCTCCGAGGAGCTCTCTCAGTCAGGCCTGAGTCAGGCACCACTTTGTGCTACCAGCCTGATGAGGCTTTCCAGGAGAACAACAAGCTTTGGGCCTGGAATATCCACATTTTTTAGGCCTTTATTTTTTTAGGATGGATACAGTGGGGCTGGGTCATTTATGGATTAAATGCTTTGTGGGCACTGTAGAGGAATCTTATTTGGAATGCCACCCATGCTGGCACTATAGGCAAGATTGGGAAGGAATGCAGAGCCCAGGAATCTCTGGAGCTGGCACCTCCAAGGAAATTTGGCAGCTGGAGGGTGGGAAAGGGCTTGTCCTAAGCCATGGAGACAGCCAGGAAGGGAGACAGAGGGAAGGCAGACCCATGTGTCCTAGGGGGTCCAGACTTGTGATGTGGCCATGTGGTCACTTGGGGTCTATTTTGGGGCAATCACATTATAGGGAGAGAGGGAAAGGAGGGTCAGGTACCTGGAGAATCTTGTGCATCTCATAACCCGCTTCAGGTTTGCAGCCTTCTCCTTCCCCTTCCCTTGATTTGCTTCACTGAAATCTTTAATGCCAAGTCCTGCCTGGAAATAACCAAGCTCCCAATCCAGGTGAGACAGGCCACCCCAGAACAGCTCCTCCTGCATTCCAGGTTTGGGCCATGGATTCTCCATGCAGAACACAGGCTGGGTTTTGCACGGAGTCCTCCTGCTTCAGGAGGAAGAAAGGTCCCTGGCCTGGCAGCTGGAATTTAAATTAGTTTCCCTAAATGGGGAAAGCAGACCCAGGTGTCCTGGGGGATGCAGACCTGTGATTAGTCCAAGTGGCCCCTTGGGGTCTATTTTGTGGCAGCCACTTTATGGGAGGAGAGGGAGAGGAGGGCACAGAGCCCCAGGGCCTTTCCTGCCCAGGTGAGGCTGTGGGCGGTGGCACCCCCCGGTGCCTTGGAAAGGCCCCAGCATGGCAACAAACCCCAAACTCCAAACCCCAAACCCCTCTCCTGCTGCCAGCCCGGCACGTCAGCAAGGCCTGCCCAGGTCTGTGTGCCCGGCCCCCACGCTGCCCCTTTGCCCTCCTGGAGATCCCAGCGAGGAGTTCAAACCAGCTGGGGAGCAGAAACCCAGGCTGCAGGTTTCTGCAGGAACCAGGGGGCCAAAACCACCTCCAGCTCCTCCTAGAAACATCCAATGGACTGCTTTAAATGGTGGCAGCTAACATTTGAGCTGTGGAGCCTATAAGGTCCCTCCCTGGCTCCACGGACATGTTCTGAGCTCTCCACACACCCACAGCACATTTCTGACTGCCCCACACACCAAGGACATTTCTGGCTGCCCCACACACCCACAGCACATTTCTGACTGCCCCACACACCCACAGCACATTTCTGGCTGCCCCACACACCAAGGACATTTCTGGCTGCCCCACACACCCACAGCACATTTCTGGCTGCCCCACACACACAGTGCAAACCTCCCAGGGCCAGCAGAGCTCCAGCTCCTCTCAGCACAAAGCTGTGAAGGCTCTGGGCTCTCACCTGTCCGTGGGTGTGGGCAGGGATGGTGGGACAGGCACTGGAGCAGGGCAGGCTCTGAGGGCTCCTGTGGCCTTTTCCAAAGGCTTTGCCAACTTTCCATCACATTTACCCAGTCCAGGGACATGTGTGTCACAACTGAGCACACCGAGGCCTCAAAACCTCACAGCATCACTTGTCCTGCAGGAACTGCTTTTCAGTTACTTACTACTTACTTAAGTTTTCAGAACTTACTATCTCTGCTAATTAAAACAATTAATTAACACATGTGCCACATGTCTTGCTCTTTGTCATTCCTGGCCAGTGTTACTGTGACTGTTCCCATGGTTACATGAGACTTCCCTGGCCTTCAGCACCAAACCCTTTCTTTTCCCCTTCAAGACACAATGTGCTGTTCCTTGAGCTAAGGAACCACCACTCCCAGGGTCAGAGGTGGAAATCAGTAATTCTAAGTCTCTTCACTAAGAGGAAGCAACTCACTGAGTGCAGAATTATTTCAAAATTACTTCTATTTTACATTATCAGGCAACTTGATTATTTCACAATTGAAAAATATTATCAAGCCATCTTTTGCATTCATCTGGGTGCACTGTTGGACTTGATGATCTCAGAGGCCTTTCCAGCCTGAATGATTATGTGATTCTCTGATCTCTACATTGCTGTTAACCTGTTTCACAGATCCCAAATCCAGCCCTGGAACAACACTGGGTTTTGACCTGAAGTCAACTCAAACCAAGTGAGAAGGGACTGATTGCTGGATTTAGGTGAGAAATCTGCTGCAGAGATGGATGTGAAGAACAGATTTAGCTTGGGGAGTGTCTGAAAGTAGCTGAGAGCCTGGTTATGAATTGCTGCCTTTATAGAAAAACAGATCAGAGGGATCAAACATTTCTGATTGAACTCCTGTTCTAAATCAGTGATGGATTAAAGCCCTGTGGCTGAAGCTCCCTTATCTCCAGACATCTGGATGGTGTAGGAATAGAACTGGGATTCAGTATTGCTATCCCTGGAAGTGTCCAAGACCAGGCTGGACAGGGCTTGGAGCAATCTGGGAGACTGGAAGGTGTGGGACAGTGGAAGGGGTTGGGGCTGGTTGAGCTTTAAGGTCCTTCCAACCCAACCCACCCTGGGACTCCGTGATTTCCAGAGGGGATTTCCTGAGCTGGCCAGGCAGGGTGTGCTCAGGACGGGTGGCTCTGTTTGAGCCCTGTGCCCTGTCCCTGGTCAGGGCCGGGGAGCAGGGAAGGAGCTCCCACAGAGCAGCAAGAGCCCAGCTCTGCTCCCCACCCAGCCCCGGAGTCGCTCCCTGCCTGCCCCGAGCCAGAGGCGACAGCCCCCAGTGGTGTCTGTGGCTGGAAAAACATCCCGAGCCATGCAGCGCTGGCACTTCCTGAGCCACGGCTGCCTCACCCGTGCAAGCCTCACAAAGACACATTATGAAGAAAAGGAGGAAGTAATGAGAAGATTTTTTTCCCTTGTTGTTGCTTTTTTAATATCAGCAGCAGAAATCCCTATGCACAGTGCACAGAGACTGAAGAATGTGTCCTGAGAATCCTTCCCAGAGCCAGCTTGGAAAAGCAGATGCTCTCCAGCCAGCAGAGATGTTCCTGAGCCACACAGGGCTGCAGGCACAGCCAAGGCACAGCTGCACATCCTCTGCACACCTACAGAAGCACCCAAACCACACCCAGGTGCAGACAGGAATGTGCCCACAGCACTGTGTGGATTTTACCCCCAGCACAGGGCGTAAAACCAAACCATTGACAGGCCTGGAGGTTGCTCTTGTTGAAAAACACACAAATGCAGAAGTAAAAAACCCCAAACCTCATAGCCATGGAGAAAAAGGCCACGCACACATGAGAGAAAAGGGAAGACATGCACAGCCATGGCAGTTTTACAGCTTTTAAGTCATCATCAGGAAACAAATTAACTCTTGTTTTAGGAAACAGCCCAAGCACTTCCAAGGCTTTGGGAGGGAGAGCCTGACACCCCAGCAAACGTGTGACCGCCCCCCCAGAGCAAAAACACTCCTTGCACTGCACTCCAGGCAAAATAATAATGGCTCTTGTGCTGGGGGAAAAGGAAGGATAATGGTTACTTAGAAAGTGCTCCAGACAAGCTGTCAGGTTGAATTCAGAGAACTGGAGTCTACTCTGGGACAGCGCTGGCTCGGGGTGATCCCTGGTGAGTTGGGTTTCCTGCCTGCTACAGCTTAAAGACAACGATTCTTTGTTTCCAGTTTTTCTGGTGAAAAAACACACGCCTGCCTCCGAAGAGGGTCAGGGAGAAAGCAGACAAAACACTAACTCTGGAATTTCAAAGGAAAACAATTAAAAAAAAAAAGAAAGTATAAAAAGCAAAATCCAAGCGCGCTGGCTACTGTCTCCCCCGAACTCATAAATCCCTGCTTGGCCACACAGCCAAAATGAAAGGAGACCTAAAAAAGCCTCCCCTTTTTCTGCTGCTGAGCTAAAAATGGGATATTTCATCAGCAGGCACACAAATATAATAGAGAAATGTTTTAGCAAGTACAGACAATTAGGAGGGCACAAAGCTGCAGCTGCTTTTCCTCTGCCACAACTGAAGCTGGAGAGTTTAAAACCTTTGCTGTGAAAGGGGGCTGTACTGACACACTCAGAGGAGAGTTTATTGAACGTGGTCAATATTTTTCACTACAACCTTTTAGATCTGAAAAATGGCCTTTTCAGGAGAAGGGTTTATGCAGGAATTTGAGAGGTTTTCCTGTGGGAACTGTGCTTACGCAACCTCATTCCCCGTGGTCTCTGCCCCTCTCTCCCCAGTCCCCCAAAATCTGAACCTGTTACCCCAAATTGTCACTCAATTTGACAATTGGGGACAAGAGTTTTGAGGAGTTCCTGCCAGTTTAAAGGGAACAGAGGTTGCAGCCCTGATGGTGAGAAAAGCAGCTGCACAGGCTCGTATTTTGTGAGGTACAAGGGAATTAGAGTGAGAGAGATTTTAATTGATGCTCCAACACCAGGAAACTCTTTCTTATGGCCTCACAATGAACATTGGTACAAAGCCCCAGGACATCACACTGGATTTCAGAGTTCACTGATTTATTTATCTTCGTAAATTTGCCAACAGCCCTGCCAAACACACAAATACACACCTTGTACCCAAACATCCTCATCCACACACCGACTTCTATAATGTGAACATAAATATGGGATAACCACAGAATAAACCCTTAAAATTCCCCTTCTCCATCCCTGTTCATGCATTTACATAGAAATTTCTTCCCTCTTTGAAAGGTACCACATCCCTTTTTCCTGAGCTCCGCTCGAGTTTCGGTTGGATTTCTGCAACTTTGGGCTGGTTTGTTACTGTTCTCAACCAAATCTGGAAGGCTCAAGAAGGATCATATCCCCCTCTGCAACTCCCTGACAGGAGCCAGGTGGGGGTTGGGATTTCTCCCAGGAACAGGACAAGAGGAAACGCCCTCAGGCTGTGCCAGGGGAGGCTCAGGTTGGAATTTCTTCATGGAAAGGGTTGTTAAACACTAGAAGGGGCTGCCCAGGGAGGTTTGGAGTCCCCATCCCTGGAGGTGTCCAAGGAACACCTGGAGGTGGCACTCAGTGCTCTGGGCTGGGTGACAAGGTGGGGATTGTTCACAGGTTGGACTTGATGGTCTGGGAGGGCTTTTGTGATTTAAATGATTCTGGGATTCTGGGATTCTATTGCCATGGGCCGAGCCTGGCGTGTGCAGAGGACAGACCTGTGCTGAATGCAGTTTTTGAACCAAGATCCTGAACAAGGTGGAGACAAACAGCCCCAGGAGCCCCTCTGGTTAATTGTCACCTGTGATGCTGAGCCTCCCTTCACACCCTCTGCCACCTCCCGGCACAAACACCACTTCCCTGGGATCAGCACCTATTGGAGCTGGAGAAAAGGAGACTCAGGGGTTGTACCACTCTCTACATCTCCTGAAAGGAGGCTGCAGTCAGGTAGGGTTGGTCTCTGTCTCCAGGCAGCACTGACAGAACCAGAGGTCACAGTCTCAAGGGAAATAGAGGTTGGATATTAGGAAGAAGTTTTTTGAGAAGGAGTGATAAAGTTCTGGAATGGTCTGCCCGGGGAGGTGGTGGAGTCACCATCCCTGGATGTGTTTAAAAGAAGACTGGATGTGGCACTGGGTGCCATGGTTTAGTTGAGGTGTTGGGCATGGGTTGGACTCGATGATCTTGAAGGTCTCTTCCAACATGGTGATTCTGTGAATTGGAAAGCACCACACATCCCAGCCCAGACATTCCCACAGGTTGCTTGGACACAGGAAACTTCACACATCCACACACCAGGATTCTGCCTCCTTGGGAGCCCTCAGCTGTGCCCTGGCCTCAGCTCCTGCACAGCATCCTGCTCGAGTATTAAACACACAAATTACACAGACCCTGACACACTAAAAACTTTAAAACTGTGCTGGAGCGAGGCCAGAGAGCTCAGAGCCCTTTGAGGACATGGCCCTTTGGCCTCCCAATGTTGTTGTATGTGAATATTCTTTCCATTTCCCTATGGAAACCTGCTCAAATGACACCATCCTTCAGGAGAGCAGTTTAAGGTCTCCCTGGACTAGGGCAGATCTGTGGGCTCAGATTCCTGTCCCTGTCTCCAGTACCTGCAGCAGATCACTCATTTCTCCAAACAGTCCCAGAAAATGACCCAGACCATCTCTGCAGTGGGAGGGGGACACGGCTCTTTCCATTCAGCCATGAGAGCAGCCTCATTTCATTTCCCAGAAAATTGCTCTCCAGCCAAAAAATACCGGTGATTTTCATTAGAGCAATTCACTCCTCAGAGGCAGCTGAAGACAATTTGTCCCAGTGACGCTCAGTCCCATCCTTTGGAGTGTTTATGAGGCTGGGAAGGGGAGAAACAGAGGCAGCAGGAGTCCTTGGAACGAGACAGGGGTTCTACCTGTCTGCTGTGAGAACACTCAGCTGCCCTGGGCCCCAGCTGTGGGACTTACAGGATCTGCTGTAAAGATTCCCAAGATTCCTGCCTCACAGATATGCACTTGAGCTGCCCTAAAGTAGAGCTGCAGCTCCTTCTGTTTGCAGAGCTGGCACTGCAGGGAGTGAGAGGGCAGAAAACAGAAGGGAAAAAGGGAGTCAGGTCTGCAGCTGCAGCCAGGCCAGCTCCACCTGCAGAGCCAGGGCACCAAACCCAGCCCAAGGGCAGCACTGGGACATGGGCCAGGCTCCCTGTGCTCCTGGGGACATTGTCCTGGGGGAGGGAGCAGAGCCTGTGCTGCATCTGGAACATCTGCAGCTGTCTGTGCTGCAGCTGCTTTTTTTTTTTTTTTTTGATGTGTGGCTTCTTTTTTTCCAGCCGTGGAACGTGTTGTGTAAAGCACAGTGTAAACGTATGCAAAGGGCTCGTGTCTCTCCCTGGAATCTGCACAAACAGGTTATTTGCACTAGTTACGTAGAAAAGCTACAGGAGGAGCGAAGAAAATGGTAATTTTTTTCCTATCTTTGGCATGTTTGGTACTATTTCATCCCTGCTTTTGAATTCTCAAGGGAAAATGGTTAGAAAAACTTGTCAGGTTTTATTCAGAGCCATAGAGAGGAGAAATATTTACAGGATTGGTAGATTCCAGATGTATTGACATGAAGAAAACTGTTTAATCTTTTGAAAAGTTAAAAATTTGTAAAAAAATAATAAATTTTAATCTGAAATTCCTTTTCCAAAAGAACATAATCTTTTGGAGTAAGAATATAATCTTGAAGTGAGCCCATTAAAAAGGAAACAAGGAAAATCCTGTTTCCTAAAAAAAACCAGAGTGAGGAATTCCAAGTCCAGTTTTATGAGCATCATGAGTTTCTGCTGTGTTATTGGATGAGCCACTTCATTCTGCTCCCCCAGTTCCTTATCTGCCAGCCTGTCGTGTTCTCCTGTCCCTTTTCCTGACAGCTTATCTCAGCAGTAACCTCAGTCAGCTGCAGTGGGTGGGAGTGCAGCAGTTTATGCTACACCAACATCCAGTGTGGAAGGAATAATGGAATTTATGCCTTATAGGAAGAAATGGGGGAGGAATAGCTGGGATTTCAACATTTCTACGTAGTTCTTAATTTTTATTTGACTCTCTCCTGGGTGTGCTTGGTCCTTTTTATTGACAATGATGAAAGTTCCATGTGATGCTGAGGGCTCCACGCTGACAACAGTGAACCCAGAGCTCTGTCAGCTGCACTACAGAGACACCCTCGAGGCCACTAAAAATTCAGGGGGAGGGATACTTTCCCCTCAAATTTCTTTCAGCCTGAGTGACTCAAGGGCCAAGTCACAAAGTGTTTAAAAATTCAGAGGAGTGCTGTTCTACACAGAGATTTTCTCTTGAAGGAAAAAAAAAAAAGAGAGAAAAAACCCCAGACTTTTCTGGGCTTTATTTTTAGCAACTGCCTGGCCTGAGACACAATGAGCAGAGGTTTGGGTGTAAGGGGAAATTGTGAAGGAGCACATGTCCCTACTTTATTCACACAGTGCAAGCCCAGCTCGGATGAGCTTTAAACAAATGATTGTTAATGTCAAAGCAGCAATCAGAGCAAAGCCCGAGTGGCTCTGTCCCTGTAAGGCCCCTGTTTTATCAACTGGTGCTGCCTCAAGGAGAGAACAGTGTGCCAGGGAGCTCAAGTGAGCATTTACATGCTGGACAAAGGAGCTGCTGCAAGAAGCAGCCCTGATCTCGTGTCCAGGTCTGAGGCAGATGTTGGGGATGAAATGCAAGGAGAAGGGAGGGCTCTGAGGGCAGCACAAAAAGGAGGCAGCCAGAGCCTCCATGCAGGAGCTGGTTAAACACGGGCTCTGTTTGCTGCAGCCCCTCAGTGCAATGGGTGCTTTTGCCTCTCCAGCTGCCTCAATAAAAGACCTCCTGCCTTTCCCCACTGCTCTTTTTAATCCAAACTTGTGGCTTGTCCATGCAGCCACGTTCTCCTGAAGAGCAGAGAACCATCTGTGACAGTGAGGGAACTGGCACAGGGACAGGCTGGCTCCAGAGGAGGTGGGCAGGTGCTTTTACCTCTCCCCAGAAGTTTCTCAAAGGAGGAGCTGAACAGGGCACAGGGAACAAACCCAATGTTCCTGCAGTAGCACAAAGGGAAAGGAAAACCCCAGTTTAGGCTCCTGTCCCTACACAGGAGTTACAGAGCACAGAACAGATTTTTGCTCTTTATCACCCTACTTGGGGTTGATAAATTCACCCATGTATCCACAATATCACTTCAACTTCTCTGTGTGGGTAAGGGAATGTGTTTCATCCTGTCCATGGACCTTAAGGTGATGATCCTTCAGGTCACTTCCAACCCAAACCATTTTGGGATTCTGTGATCACACCCATCACACCAACACTCATAACTTTATCCTGACTGAGAGTCCAGTTTGTCAATAAAAATAAGAACAAGGAGCAGGGCTGGAGCTGCAGAGGAAAACCTGACACACCAGACTGAAGGACCCACAAACAACTCCAAAGCCTGAAGGAGCCTCAAGAGGGTTATTAACTTTTAAACTTCAAGGTTTCTAAGCTATAGCTACATGGTCAGAATTTCTACTAGATAAAAAAACATAGGTTATTTGAAACAAAAAAGAAAATCAAACTATTCTAAAATGAAAGTGTCAAAAAGATACATTTGCTCTTCCTTGCTGGTTGAAATGAGCTACAGCTCCATGGATGGGTTTGGAATATCTGAGTGGCCTTTACAGTAGTGAAATTTATTGTGAGAAGATTTTATCCTTTCAACTGTGAACTCAGAGAGAAACGGTGTCTCAGGCTTTGCTGTCTGTGTGAGATTCCAAAGTGTTCACATCAGGAACAGAAAAAGTGCCACCAGTTCACCAGCTCAGCAAAACACAGGTGTGACAGTGACACATTTGATGCCACGGTGCTGGCTGGAGAAGCAGAGATGGCATTTCCAGCCTGGGTGGGCTGCACAGTGAGAATTATTCCTTTTTAACCATGCTGTGAATGCAGAGCAGAGCAGGACATTTTCATGCCAAGGATATTATTAACAAAGTCTAGTTTTAACCCAATGAAACCCAGGACGTTTATATACAAAACACTGACCTTCTTTGGTGGCAAGACGTGAGGAATCTGTGTGGGATGGAGTGTTGTAGACCAGCAGTGAGCTACCTGCAAGGCAAAGAAAAGGAGTTAGAGCAGTCTGGGCACACTCTTCTACAGAGAGCCATGAGGGCAGGTAGGAAATGTTGTTAATGGCATGAAAAAAACTGATTTTGCTGTTAATTGGGCACACATTTTCTGTGAAATTCATCTAAAAGCTTGGTAGCCACAGGTCACGTGTGCTGCTGTTTCCTCACTTGCAAAAAATAAAGATATTTGTCTCCTTCACTGAGTGCCTAGATGTCCCCAGCTGAAAACTGATCTTAAAGGGTGAGGTTGTACAGGTACAGAATCTATCCCAGCACAGCCTCCAGACATGCCTGTGGCACAGGCTGTGTGACAGGATAAGGAAGAAGCTTTTCTCTCTCTGGCTGTGATAGAGAAATTTCCTGTTTGAGGAACAGGCAGGAGAAAAGACACTAATTGCACTGTCAGGACCTGGCCATTTTTAGAGTGTCACATGCTTGGTTTGGGGCCAGCAGCTGCACAGCTCTCACTGGGATTCCAGCATCTGCCATGCTCTGGGGAATTTGGGAGCAGCTCTCTTGCTTCAGAGAGGCCTTTCCTTCCAGCCCCGTGTGACACACAAGTGCAGCACAAAAAGAACCTTTTGGAAGGGTCTCAGTTCTGTGCAGCCTGTGGAGGAAATCTTCCTTTCTAAGCATTTCCCCCTGGTTCTCCTGTAAACTGTCCTGGAAATGGAGGAGGAGATCCTGGGAGCTCAGGGAAGCCGGCATGAAGTACACATTTCACGGCTGTCTGGTTAAGTGTGCTCACATTCCCTGGGCTCACCTTCCCTGCAGCTCCTTGGAGCAGCTGGTGCTGGGCCAGTGACAGCCCTGACAAGGCAGAGGGTCCTGTTTGTCCTGATGGTGTGGCTGGAACAGCACCAATCCTGCCCTGAGAGTGCTTTTACAGCTCTCCAGACCCCCTCGATAAAGGGGATCCTGGCCCTGAGCATCCCAGGCCCCTCAGCAGGGCAGGAACATCTCTCTGCAGGTGAACATCTCTCTGCAGGTGAACATCTCTCTGCAGGTGAACATCTCTCTGCAAGTAAACACCTCTCTGCAGGTAAATGCATCTCTGCAGGTGAACAAACATCTCTCTGCAGGTGAACAAACATCTCTCTGCAGGTGAACACCTCTCTGCAAGTAAACACCTCTCTGCAGGTAAATGCATCTCTGCAGGTGAACGAACATCTCTCTGCAGGTGAACACCTCTCTGCAGGTGAACACCTCTCTGCAGGTGAACACCTCTCTGCAGGTGAACACCCCTCTGCAGGTGAACACCTCTCTGCAGGTGAACACCCCTCTGCAAGTAAACACCTCTCTGCAGGTGAACACCTCTCTGCAGGTGAACATCTCTCTGCAGGTGAACACCCCTCTGCAAGTAAACACCTCTCTGCAGCTGACCACCTCTCTGCAGGTAAATGCCTCTCTGCAGGTGAACAAACATCTCTCTGCAGGTGAACAAACACCTCTCTGCAGGTGAGCACCTCTCTGCAGGTGAACACCCCTCTGCAGGTGAACACCTCTCTGCAGCACCAGCTGAGCAGGACCCTGGGGCTGAGCCCTGCAGTGCCACGTTCCTCTGGTGCACATGATCCCAAACGACCTCAGCTGCCCCTCAGTACTCACGGAGTGTCTCTTTCCTGTGAGAGCTGAGGTTTAGGCAGCTCCCTGCCAGATTTGAGAGCCATTGCAGGTGCTGGATCCTGCTGGCCCTCTGCCTTCTGCTGCAGTGGATTTCTGTCCTTCCCAAAGGCAAACAAAGCCAGAGACTGTGCAAGCCAGTAAGGACACAGAGCAGGAGGTGCTGGGAAACAAAGCTGCTCACAGGGAGGGGAGGATGGATGGTACCAGATGCTGCGAGTCAGGGGATGCTTCCAAAGACCAGGATGGATGGTGAGCGAGGAGGTAAAGAGTTCAGAGGGATCCCAAGGGCACCCTGGCTCTGAAAGCTGCCAATAGTCAAAGGGATTGGCTGAAATATTTAGAGAGATTGGCTGCTGGAGGAATTGAAACAACTCTGTCCACGTAACTCATGTTTTCATCAGATGGTTTCTGGCTTTGGCATTTCTTTCTTGAATATCTGTGGGGAAACTCCTGTCCACCACTCTCTCCTTTTCAGGTTATTTAAAGCAATCCTGAGTGCAACGCCCAGCCCAGCCCAGCTTTCCCCTGCCAGACAGGGAAGTGCTGGGGAATTCAGAAACGTGGTTTTCTATGACTAAATGGACTGCACATGAGTGGCTGGGGCGGTGGGGGTGGGGTGATGAATAGCACTGAGCGAGCAGGATCAACCTATAGCTACTTTAGGCTAAAAAATGCAGCTCGAGCCACTGAAAAGGACCGGCGCCTCCCCCGGTTTAATTGCTCAAAGTTCTCACCTTTGCCCGGCAGTCTGAGGTTTCTGGTGGGAACACCACAGAGAGGGAAATGTGTTTCCTATTAAGGGTTTCAATGGAGGAGGGAAAGGGAGAAAGGCGGAGACCTAGATCAGGACAGAGGGAAGCAGACAGACAGACAGACACAAGCCAGGCTGCTCCTCCCTCTCTCCTTCGGGGGCAGAGTTTTGGCTGTGATGAATTTTCATTTTTGTTCCTATTCCTCGTCCCTGGGTCAACGACACCATGGATGGCTCAGCTCTCTCTGGTATGGCTAATGCAGTGAGGGCTGTTCTCTCATAATTAATGTTTAAACACGGTATTTTATGGCACCCCCTACCCTTCCCTTCCTTTTATTTCCCTTGCATGCATTACACAAAGATGGAGAAGGACTGAAAACCGGGAGAGTTTTTTTCCCATAAACCCTTCCCTCTCGCAAGGCAGCTCATCCTTCAGAGAGGCAGGAACATCTTGGTTCCACAGTCTTGGGGTCTATTTAATTTGAAAGTCTTTTTCACCCTCACCTTCCTCAGGCCCAGGGGCTCCCCTGCACAGCTCCTGCTGGAATCCAGGACCTGCTGCACTTGGCAGGATGGTTTTCTTGGGCATTAACACGTGGCTCAAAACCAATGAACAGTTTTCTACTTCTCATCACAGCCTCATTCTTTCCCCTTCAGGCTCTTCTCCTTCGTGCACACCCCACACCCTGCCCTCACCACCAGCTTCTTTTGATCTTTGTCCCAAACACAGCATGGATGTATCCAAAACTCCCTTCCCCTGCCCAACAGCTGCCTGGAGAGGATTCACCAGGCAGAATGTGCTGGAGAAAGACCAGTCTGGAGCCCCAGATTGTGGGGATGAACAAAAAGACGGCTAATCAAGGCATGGCTTCACGATTTTGGAGATGGAACTAAAAGAAACATGCAAAGAAAGATGATAGTTTGAGGGGGTGGACAGGGAGTTCCCTAAAAAAGTCACTGGGGTGTTTTGGGAGGCTCTAAAGGATGAAGAGTGCTGCAGGACTGGGCTCTGGACTCTGAAATCTGAGGATCAGAGGAATTCCTGCCAGCTTCAATGGCTTGTGGCAACAGGAAGCAACTGCACCATTCTGATCCAGGCCTAAGCCGAAGACTAAAGGTGCTGTGGGATGAGTTTGGGTTACTCTTGACTGCATTACACAGCTCACCTTAAACCTTCCATTGCTAAAACTGAGACTCAGCTTTTGTTGAGGTCATGCAGATGTTGCTGGTTTATTTTTTCAGTCTGGACTCAGATGTGCCAAAATAAGGTATTTCATAGGCAGCTTTAAGGAAGTTTTCACCCTGATTAGGAGTGTAAAATGCTGAGAACCTTCTCGGAAAGCTCATTTTCAGGGGGGCTCCTTTGTCGGGTGAGCAAACAGTTCAGAAAGTTCACATCAGCTTTGTTTCTTGGAAAACAAACCCCAAAGCTGAGGATTCATAAATGATCACATATGCAGCTTAACATCCCGAGGCCACAAACACCTTTAGAGAGCCGGGGCAGAGGCAATCCAGCCTGTAGGTCTGCAAGTCCCCCAAGTCCTCCTGTGCTTGTGGCCATCACCTATTCCCTCCCCTAAGCAGGAGCAGAGCTGAATGTCTGTGGGACAAACACCTTTCCAAAAGGGGAAAACTGGTGAAAATAAAAGCCCAAATCCCCATGGCACTGAGCTCTGGGCTCAGCACTGAACATCCACGGGAAGTTGGTCTGGAAAAGCCATCAGCTCCTCTGGAAGGCGTTACTGCATGAGGGAGACACCCAGCACTCCCCAGAGCAGCCTGTCCTTGAGCTGGGAACAGCTGCAGGGAAGGAGGAATGCTCTGGCCAGCTCCAGCAGACAGGAGCTGCTCTGATGAGCACGGCACTCGCAGCACGTCTGGGACCGGCACACACAGATCCATCATCCTAAAGCTGGGCATGGACTGGGACTGAATTCCCTGTGAAAAAGGAGTGAGCAGTCTGCCTGAATCCAGCAAAGTTCCTTGGGTTTTGCAGCGGCTTAATAGCACAGAAATCACTGCAGGCACTGCCCTGGCAGGACAGGATATTTTGATGATCATTATTGTAGCAGCACTTAAATATTGCAGCTGCACCAGGGCTCCAGTGCTGGGCTGTGGGGGTGTGAGGCACAGCCCTGCTCCACAGACCCACCAGCCTGTGATAGATGAGGAATGCCATGGCTGACTCTCACAATTAAAAGGCAAATATTATGGATATGTTAAGAGAAGTTTTATAGACTCATAGTTATGTTTCACCCCCTTGCATTGTTATCATGGGGTGACCTGGGTAGTCAGGGCATTTGGGAGGCTCGTTACTATGGCAATGCCTGACCTCCAATCAAGATATAAGGAAGTGATCTCCACCACTGGACAGCAAAGAAGGAGTCGATGGACAGAACTTTGGGAGGGCTACAGGGTTAAAAAGCAGAACATCCATTGTGTGGATGAGCACATGATGATAGAATCCTCTGCTCCTGGTGCTGTACTATTTTCTCTATTGAGTCTTCTGTTGTATTTTTTTATAAAGTTTTTATAAACCTTTTAAATTTTTGGAAGTGAGTATCATTTCTCACAATCCCAATGGAGGGGCCCAGCGAGAAGGCAGGATGGCTGGTGTCACCTTACAGACAGCAAAACCTCCTAATTTCAGGTATTTAAAGGAAAGGTGTGACCCAGAGACTGCTGTCCTGAATGTCAGCATGCCCTGGTGCTGCCTTGCTGGCCATGGAAACCAGTGTGAGCAGACTTCAGTGTCCAAGGGCAGGTGGGATCAAGCAGGAAGTTGCTCCTGAGCAAATGGGCATCAGCAGATGGTAAAAGTGGTCACTGAACCCAGGTGTTGGGACTCATGCCATGAGATCAACAATGCAATTCCCCTGAGATTGTCTTTGATCAGCCCAAACAGCAGGGCACAACACTGGGGATGATCCTGGAGATGCCACCTAGAGAATTCCACTCCTCTGCCAAGCTTTCCAAATTCCACCTGCTCATGTGCTTTGACCCCATCCAGCTCCATCTCTCTGACAATTTTCAAGCCTTATCAATAAGATGATTCAAGTGTCTCACTTGCATGTTTATCTTGTGGGAATTTAGAAGCGTTTCCAGTTACAAAGTGCCCGATTTCCCCAGCCCCATTCAGCAGGTTTGGCCAAAGCACTGCTGGCTGCACAGAACTGCCTTCCCATTTCCCAGGAAATTGTGTAATTCCACAGGCAATCCTTTGAAACCTTCCTGTGGACTAGCAGCTCTTTTCTGATGAAACAGAATTAAATTTGCCAGTGATTTTGGATGGGAAACTATTTTATTGTCCAGTCACAAGAGACAGAAACTGCTCAAATCCAACAGTTCGGGTTTTTTGTTGTGAATCATTTCCTTGGCTCGACCTCTCCAGAAAAATAAAGGTGGGGCTACCAGAGGCACCCATCTGTGATCTAACTTCTGTGCCACTGGAATCTGTGAAACTCCTACTGATTTTAGGCAGGGAGAGATCAACTTTGAAGAAACACCCCAAATTCTGTATCTCTGCTTCACTGGCCAGAGGAGGTATCTTCAGCTGCCTTTTCATCACAACTGGATTTTCTAGTGAAGAAAATACATTTTGCCTTTCTCTCCCTGCACTTTCTCCTGATTTATGGCACTTTCTCCTGATTTTTGAGTGTGTAAATAATGATACTCCTATAAAAGCTGTTTCACTTGGAAAAACAGCAGAGCATGTGGGGCCCAGCTCTAATTCTCTGGCTCATCACAGCACCACTATCCTCAGCACACCTTTTTGGGGAAAGGAAATGCTTTTAGCTCCATTTACAGGTGAAGATGAGACATTTGGAAGCTGTGGATATGATCATGATTGCACAGAAGTCTTGGGAAAGCTGAAATCTTAGACTCCCAGCATCAGGTGCATGTGCCGTCCCTAAGGTGATCACTCTTGTTTGGGTGTTGGGATAATACTTTTCCAGACTGCTCACAGCTCCCTGGGTTGGGGCTTAGTAGAGCAAAAAGGGGGATTGGATCCATCCCATACTCAAGAGTGGGGCAGAAAGGAGCAATAAAGAACTTCCACAACCTTTTTCTCAGAGTCCTGGGTCATTTGCACAACATCTGCTCCAGCACATTTACATATGGGGAATCACTCTTGGGTTTTCAACTCTCTCCAACAAACCTGGGTCTGCAAGAACACAGGAAAGCTCCAGCCCTGGCCAGTTGTGGGTCCTGTTTATGAGGAGGGTACAGCCCTCTAACTGCAAAGCTATGGAATCATTTGCCTGAGACAAATCAGTTTATGTCAGGCTTAATCTCCATGGCAAATTTGTGTATTTTTATCACATAGCCACAGATGTTGTTATCTGTAAGACTTATCTAATCTCCTTCAGAGCCCTGCTCAGTTCTTTACCTCCCTGATAGCACCAGTAGCTCCATCTGTGTTCATCTGAACTTTCCAACCCAATTTTATTCCTCGTTTCCCTGTTTGCTCTCTCTGCTTGCCTTTCTCTGCTCATTTCTCTCTCCCTTGCTGCAGGATGAGCCCTGGGAGTTCCACACCCGGGGCCGTTTATCCCAGCAGCGTGTCAGGGTGGGGCTGGGAGGGGCCAGGGCAATACTCACTTTCCCTGAGGTAACTGAGGTGAGACAGCAGAATTTCTGTGTTGTAGGGGGAGGTGGTGCGCAGGAAGTCGTCCTTGTTCATTTTGCAGAGCTCTTTGCCATCCATGTTCTGGAAGATGGTGGTGTCGATCTCCATCAGGCCATACTCCTTGATAGCCCACTCCAGCCACTGGCGCACGTGCTCCTGGGTCCAGAGGGTGGGATCTGGCAGGAGAGAACAGAGGATGGGCACACACACCCCTCCAGGCTCCCTGCAGCCCTGCCAGAGCACGAGCCATTGCTCCCACAAGCAGATCTGACCCCGCTCTGCCAGGATGAACAGGCACTGTGCTGGAGCAGGGCTCAGGATGGGTAACCTGGCCTGGTCAGTTCTGCCTGTCCCACCTGCCCAAAGCTCACACCCCTGCTTGGGAATAGCCTTGATGGCATTGGACTCGTCTCTGTCTGGAAAAAAGCTTCCTGAGGGAAGCTGATCCCTTTGAGAGGGAGTTCCTGTCCCTGTTCTGCAAGGCTGTGCAGTGACATCAGGGCTGTGCAAGTCCCATCACGGGCATTAGGGACCCCCACAGCTGGCAAGAGAAACCCTGAGCATGGGGGTGTTCGTGGTCAGCAAAGGCACTCAGAAAATAAAATAAAAATAAAAAATAAAAAATTTAAAAATAAAATTAAATTAAATTAAAATAAAATAAAATAAATGGTGTTACTAAAACCATAGCAGCTTGCCCTGGGTGTGAGTCGGAGTTATTCACCCTGGGGCAGGAACACAATTCTGCCTCCACTCTCCCTGCAAACCCAGCCAGCTGTGCGAGGGCAGGGTGGATTTGTGCTGTCTGGGCATCCCTGAGTGTCAGCAGAGCTCCAGCTGTGGGATCTTTATTGCTGCTGGTGACGTAAGAGACGCTCTGAGCCCGGCTGGAGCTCCGGCCCCGTGGAGATGAGTGGCTGCATCAGTGGTTAAAAAAAGGAATCAGCCTTTGAATTCTGAAAAGGGCATTAGATCAGAGGGCCCCAGCAAGGGCTGGTGCCACAGTGCTTGACAGTCATTTTCAGAGCATATCAGCATTTTCAGATGTTTCCTGTGCTGCTGCTCCCCACGTATCCTATTTCCAAGTTGGAGCTGCACATTCATGTTCTGCTGCAGCTGGAGAGGATTGCAAAGAAGTTTAAACTTTGGAGATGTCTGATGTGTCATTAACAGCTGGTCCAGCTCTGAGACAAACCTCAGACACCTCAGATCCCGGGGAGCTGAGAGCATGGATCAGGAACATGCCCTGGGCTGTGGGGGTGCTCTGGGCAGAATGAGAAATGCCTGTGCCTGGATTTTGGGGGCTATAAAGCAATGCCTCAGCCCAGGGCTGGACACCGCATGCCCAGACTGAGGGCAGCCCTGGGCACAAAGGTCAGGAAGTGCCCACACCTGGCATTCCTGGGCACCTGAGCCCTGGAATAACAGCACCAAACAGGGAACTTTGACCAAGGGAACTGAAATTATAACTGAGACCTTTCCCCAGTGAATTGCCAGAAAACCTGGGCTGCTGAAAGCTGAATTCAGAACATGGAATTTACGACCCCACACCTTTGCGAGGCTCTGAGAATGACAGATGGATTTCCTTCAGGTTTTGGCAATAGTTAATTGAAATTCTGCTTTCTAAGCACTGGCAAAAGGCTGCAAATTTTACAATGCAAGTATTCAAGGGAGGATTCTTTTTTTTTTTAATTGAAAGACTTATTTGTCTTGAGTTTTGAAAACAACCCAGCATCTAGAGGGCAGAGTGAATTTGTGGCCTCCCTTTAAACACTGTAAAAGACACTGAATGGTGTCTGCAAATCTGCCCTTTTGAAACATGGCTTAGAGCTCGTTATTACTACTATTGTAAGCTTAATGTGACATTATTCTTGCTTATCTTCGCTCTAATGCGCTATAAATCTCCATTCTGGATTAAATTAAAATATCCAAATGCCTTTCTTGGATGACTTGGGCCTCCTCTCCTGCAGCCAGAGATCTGAGATGATGTTCATTATTGTCTTCCAAAGTCTGGTAAATCTCTGTTCTTTCACAAGTATCTCAAGGGTTTGATTTGTGGATGGTCATAAGGGGGAGAAAAGTCTTTTTCTTCACTTTCCTTCAAAGAGGAGATTCCAAACCTTCTCTTCCACTGGGGGCACTGAAAGTAATTTCCCCTATGTCAACAATGCTAAACTTCAGCTCACCCTTGGGTTTTTTAAACATACAGGATAAATACTGCCCCTGGAACATCTTTAATAGCACAGGGACTGGTTGGTGCCAGTCCCACCTTTCCAGGCAGGGTGACACTGGACACGACTGTGCTGCTGTCCCCAAGCAGCTCAGCCAGTCCCTCAAACATCAGCTCAAAAGGGACCTAGAGGTTTGCCATCAATCCTATATTGGCTTCTCCTCACTGCATTCAGTTCAAGCTTTTCCTTTTCATCCTAAATGGCAAACAAATGCTTGGGAATTGTCATCTGTTCGTGGTCAAGCCACGCTCAGAGAAAGGAGCTGAATTCCACGAGTGCTTTTCCTCTTTTCCTCCTGCCAGCGCTGTGTCTGCCTGCCCTCCCTGCCCTGCTGAAAGCCTCGGGGCAGGGCGAGGTCTGGGATGGCACTGGGCCAGCACTTGGCTCCTTTGCTGGAAAGTTCCTGGCCCTGACTATTTATAAACTTCACAAGGAAACAGCTCCTCACTCCAGGTTCAGGCTTCACCCGTTCCCCCCAGAGCAGCTCTCACCCCTGAGTGTCCAAATGCATCCAGAGCATCCTGCCAACTCCAGGCAGCAGATGTGGATACCAAACACAAACAAAGCAGGACAGGAATGTTCCTGTGTGACAATTTTTGGAAGGATAACGCAGTTCCTGCAAAATATAATTTTTCTGGGTTTCTACTTCTAACAAAAAAAATGGAAACAAAATAGCTCATTTTGAATCAATCAGTGTGACTTGAAAGTGCAGATGGATTCTGAAAGCACCAGGGGAGTTATAACTTGGGCCCACTTCATTCCTCTTTGATCATCCCCTGGGTGTCCCAGGAAGCATATTCTCCTCTAACACATGACAGGAGATGGATTTGGTTCAGCACACCAAAACAACACTTCATTCCAGGAAAAAAAAATTCAAAAGAAAATTAAAAAAAGAAAAAGAAAAGAAAAAGCACCAATTATCTGCTGCTTATCCTGATTCAGATCACGCACTGGGATATGGGAATTCCCACTAGCCAGAAACTCTGACATTTTCCTTATTTTTTGCATGGTTTGTTAGAGAGAAAATTCCCCTGGGAGCGGATAAACAAACTAAACATCAAACTCTTCCAGGCAGAGCAGGGCCAGCTGCCCCAGGCGTGGCAGTACCTGCGGGGACAATGACTCTCCTCTCGTTGGTGGTCATGTTGGGGGGAGGCCCATTCTTCTCATCCATGTAGGTGCTGTAGCTCATGGGGTTGGACTCGGTCCCTGCTCCCACCAGCTTCCCACACTTGTTCACGCTGCAGTCCACGGGGGACTCCCTGAAAGGCAAAGGCAAAGCTGGGTCACCATCACTGCCCCTTCATCCCTGCACGCAGGAGGGGCTGGCTCACAGGCATGGACACGGGCCCACGGGGGGATATGGGCAGTTCCCTTACAGAGAGGCCATTCCTGACCTGCTACTGGGTGTCAAGGGTCTGTGGGGCACAGGGGATCTCTGTGTCACACAGGGGATCTCTGATAATGCAACCAGGTGGAGTCTCCAAGGGAATGACTCCAGACAAGGCAATGTGTGCAGCAGCTCTGAAATACCAACATTCCCAAGCCAGGTAAGGGGCCAGTGCCTGTGACAGCAGTCTGTGGGTTATACCCCACTCTCTCATCCCTGGCTGCTCAGGGCATCCCAGCAGTCCTGCAGGCAGGCTGGTGGCTCCTGGGAGCCCTGTGGGGCTGTTCCTTTGGGGCTTCGTGGTGCTAAAACACCCCTTGTGTTGCAGTGCAGCCTGGCAGTGGCACACAAGTGCTCTGCTCACCTGCCCTGAGGTGTTTTACAGAGCTCACAGGGACACAGGAACAGCCCTTTCATGACATTAACCAGAACCCAAAATACCCACCCAAAGTGACAGGGCTGTCCCCAGAGAACACCCAATGGCAGCACAGAGTCTGATTTATACCAGGCTGAATGGGGACAGAGCTTGTCTGTCCTCGGAGCCTCCAGAGCTCCAGGAGCATTTGGATAATGCTCAGGGACAGGGTGGGATTGCTGGGGTGTCCTGTGCAGGGCCAGGAGCTGGACTCGGTGATTCTTATCCCTTGGTCCCTCCCAAAAGCCTGTTCAATTATTCTATTGTTCAATTATTCTATTATTCTGTTATTCTATTATTCTTTGATTAATAGTGCCACAGTTCACTACCTGGTGAGGAAATCTGTGAATCTTGGATGCCCCAGACATGAGTGAGGAACTTCAGACCCCAGCATTGGGTGTGAAAAGGGCTCTGGCCCCAGCTGAACTCCTGAGGGGCTGGAGTGACGAAGAGGGGACATCCAGCAGCTCAGGTGGCACCGTGCTAAGGCCTGGCCTACTGCAGACCCTTGGGAAGACTCTGAGAGAATTGTGAGTCTCCAAATCCCAGAGAGGGAGCAGGGATTGTGCTTTTCTCCAGCTGCAGGAGCAGCTCCTGCCTTTCATCCCTTCAAAGCCCAGCCCTGGGCCTGCCAGGCACACAGGCACATCCCATCTCAATGGACTTCCAGGGTAAGGCTCATCACTGCCCTCACCTTTCCAAGGGGGGAATTAGTGCACAACCTCTGCACAGAGCAAACCCAGGCTTTAATCCCAGAGCCATTTCCAGGGCAGTTTAGGCCATGCTTTAATCCCAGAGCTGTTCTCCTCCTCTGCCAGAAGCCAAGAGCTTTGGGAGGGAACCATTCCCTGCATGGTAAGAATGGTGACAGTGCACAAATCCCACCCTCTGAGCTCAGCTGGCAAGAATTCCAAGCAGGACACTAAGCAAATTTGTCTCTTAACCTGAACTGGGGGGAGGAGGGAGAAGTGCCTGAAATTCAGTTATCACAGCCGAGAGATAAATGCTCCACCGAGATATTCCAAGGCAGACGGTAATTTTTTCCTCATGTCTGACGAAGGGAATGTTGCTCGAAAATGGAAATAAGATGTATAACTTACACATGTTTGAATTTAAGGGTTTACTAGTTCGCCTACTGTTTTTCCAGGCAGGGAACCAAAATCCGCCTTCAGAGAGGCAGCTGCTGAAGGCTCAGTGTCCCCGAGGCAGCCGGGAGAGGCTGAGGAGCTGCAAGGACACGGGGCTTTCACAGGGTGAGTCAGCAGTGCTGGTTCCCTGGGACAGTGCTCCTGCCAGGTGGGAAAGCCACCTGTACTGGCCAGAAATGGCCCCAGGGCAGCAGCGTGGAGCTGAGTCCTGCTGGGCTCAAAGCTGAGTCCTGCTGGGCTTGGCCTGGGCTGGGGAGGGCCAGGAGGGTGTCTGAGATCCAGGCGTGACAGCTGATCCAGGTGTGACAGCATGGTCCAGGTGTGACAGCTGATCCAGGTGTGACAGCTGATCCAGGTGGGACAGTATGGTCCAGGTGTGACAGCTGGTCCAGGTGTGACAGAGTGATCCAGGTGTGACAGCTGATCCAGGTGTGACAGCATGGTCCAGGTGTGACAGCTGGTCCAGGTGTGACAGCTGATCCAGGTGGGACAGTATGGTCCAGGTGGAACAGTATGGTCCAAGTGTGACAGCATGGTCCAGGTGTGACAGAGTGATCCAGGTGTGACAGCTGGTCCAGGTGTGACAGCTGATCCAGGCGTGACAGAGTGATCCAGATGTGACAGCTGATCCAGGTGTGACAGCATGGTCCAGGTGTGACAGAGTGATCCAGGTGGGACAGCATGGTCCAGGTGTGACAGACTGATCCAGGTGTGACAGATTGATCCAGGTGTGACAGCTGATCCAGGTGTGACAGCATGGTCCAGGTGTGACAGCTGATCCCGGTGTGACAAAGTGATCCAGGTGTGACACTGCTCCAGGTGTGACAGTGTGATCCCAGTGTGATGATCCAGGTGTGACACCATGCTCTGGGTGTGACACCATGCTCAAGGGTGTGACCCTGTGCTCCAGGGGCTCATACTGTCCTCCAGCATGTCACATTGTCCTCCAGGGTGTGACAGAGTGATCCAGGTGTGACACTGTGCTCAGGGGTGTGACACTGTGCTCCAAGGAGTCACACCTTGCTCCAGGGTGTCAGACTGTGCTCAAGGGTGTCACATGATGCTCCAGGATCTCACATTGTTCTCCAGGGTCCCAGAATATTCTCCAGGGGCTCAGACTGTTGTGCTCATAGGTCACTGTCCCTGGTGAGTGACCAACCTCCTCTCCTGCCCTGCCTGGGGACCAGAGTTCTCTCTCCCACCCTGCTCTAGAGTAAAATTTCCCTGGAAAATGTCCCTGCAGACGGGACAGGCACTATTTGTGATCAAATAATTCTATATATTTCACTCATACAGCTCCATGGGGAGCTGTTCCAGCACCGCCCCACCTGCAGTTCTGGGTCCAGCTCTGTGGTTCCCAACACAAGAAGGACATGGAGCTGCTGGAGCAAATCCAGAGGAGAACATGGAGCTGCTCCAGGGCTGGAGCCCCTCTGCTCTGGAGCCAGGCTGGGAGAGCTGGGGGTGTTCACCTGGGAAGAGAAGGCTCCAGGGAAAGCTCAGAGCTCCTTGCAGGGCCTAAAGGGGCTCCAGGAGAGCTGGAGAGGGACTGGGGACAAGGGATGGAGGGACAGGACACAGGGAATGGCTCCCACTGTCAGAGGGCAGAGATGGATGGGACATTGGGAAGGAATTGTTCCCTGGGAGGGTGGGGAGGCTCTGGCACAGGGTGCCCAGAGCAGCTGTGGCTGCCCCTGGATCCCTGGCAGTGTCCAAGGCCAGGCTGGACATTGAGGCTTGGAGCAGCCTGGGACAGGGGAAGGAGTCCCTGCCCATGGCAGGGGTTTGGATGTGGATGGTGTCTAAGGTCCCTTCCAGCCCAAACCTCTCAGGGATTCTGTGGCTCTGTGATATCCAGACTCTTGGATAACAACACCTCGTGAAGAGCCTCTCCATGTTTCTGCTGGCATGGAATGAGCACAGGGACAGAGCAGAGTCCTTGGCTGGCTGTGCTCCCTGCTCACATCGTGCACACCCACATGACCTTCACAGTGAAGTAACCAAAATAACCCCAGGGCTGTGAGATACCCTCAGTGTTTTGGGGATGATTTTTCACATCACAGACTCTGTCTGGCAGTTCAGACCCTGCCCATCCCTTGCTCTGGGTCTCAGCAGCCAAACTCAGACAAGTACCAGCAACCTCTGGCAGAAGGATCTGAAGAGAACTTTAAGGGACTGAGGTGCCCCTGCCGGGCACTGTGGGCAAAGGAGCCACTCCATGAATCCTGCAGGACACTGAATGTGCTCACTGAATGTGAAGGTTCCTGGCAGGATCGTGTCCATGTGGCTGCAGAGCTGCCTCCCTTCCCTCTGAGGAAGTTTTGGGGATGGCTGCACCCAGAGCTAACCCTGTAGGATACACATAACTGGAAACAGCACCGCCCAAACTGAACTGGGCAGGAGACTGAGCTGTCCCTGAGAAAGCACCATGGAATCTTCAGTGACAGCAAGTGAGAAGATCCTTAACTTTGTGTCCTCTGGAACCCAGCATTTCCTACCAAACACAGCCTTTTCTTGGGAATTGAGAAGTTCTGCCAGTCTGAGTCACCCCTGCAGCCCCTGCCCTGCCTCAGCCCCCAGTGAGGGATTTATCCCAGCAGGAGAGAGGTGTTGCTGTGGCCACACAGGGAAGGATTCAGCCTGGGGAACAACGACAGTGCCAGAGGAGAGCAGGGAGCTGTGAGCCATGGATGATGTATTCATGGAATATCTCTCCTTCCTCAGCTCATGCATCACCCACGGGCAGGCTGGGATTCATAGAAATACTCCCTCATAATTTGAAAGGGTTTGTGCGAGGGCATTTCAGCTGCCAGATCAATGTCTGGTTTTCCCAGAGATTCCAGATGTTGCATGGCTCTCTGTGCTGGATCTGCTCCAGCTCTGGATGCACACAGGTAAATGGGCACAGGCTGGTTTCACAAGCTCTCCAGAGCACAGTCCCTGTGGCACGGGCAGAGTCCAAGGAACATGAAGCAGAACTCATTCCCACTGTCCAGAGGCTCCTTGTTCCAGCAACGCTCTGGGGATGTCAAGAGTTTGCATCTTTTGCTTGGGGAAGTTTTTCCTGGACTGGCCAAAGTGGACAAGCAGCTCACCTGGCACTGACCAGTAAATCCTCTGTACAGCCCCAGCCCGGGCTCCACAGGTGTGGAAATAAAACAATCACTGTCCCACATCTCTGTCTTTCACATCTGCTCAAAAGAGCAAAATAATAGATTTCAGGAATTTCTGAACCTGACTCTAGGGAATGTTTCCTCATTTCCATCCCTCTTTTCCTATCCTTTCATTCCTCCTTTCTTCCACCCATCTTTTATTTTTAAATTTGCTGCTTTTTGGTGTAGAGCCCCATTTTAATTTGTTGTTGTTGAGTGAAGGAAGGAAGAACAGACACTGGGATTCTGCTTGTGGTCCCCTCTTACAGAGGGAACAGCCAGCTCCTCCAAGCTTGCATCTGCCTGCACTTCAACTCTGCTCTCAGGAATGCCTCGGGAGGAAGGAAACTCCCACTGAAAGAGGCTGCAGAACGGCCAAAAGGATGGCAAAGTTCAAGTGTTTTGTCCCAGGCAGGTAAAGGCAGACAGGAGGGAGATGCTGGGGCAGAAGGACCCGGCAAATCCCACTAGAGGGCTCACACGCGGCTCCGCGGGGAGTTCATCCCTGCAGGCGCCAGACCAGGTCCCCTTGCCTTGGTCTGACACAAACGCCTTGGGGGCTTCGAACCTTGGCGGTGTTTTCACGTTCTGAACCAAGAGAAACATCAAATCGCAGAATCCCGGAGGGGTTTGGACTGGAAGGACCCTTAAAGCCCATCCAGTGCCACCCTGCCATGGGCAGGGACACCTCCCACTGACCCAGGGTGCTCCAAGCCCTGTCCAACCTGGCCTTGGACACTGCCAGGGATGGGGCAGCCACAGCTGCTCTGGGATGTTTTTGCAGAACGGCTCCAAAGCATTTCCAAAGCCCCGACTTCATTATTTCAGCTGGACAAAATCCGTGCCACAGCTGGGATTGTCCAGGGAAGTTTGCCCATACCCATCAGCACAGGAGAACTTTCTTTCACATTTGAAGATCAGACACATTTTGTAATATTTTTTAAAAATCACTCACTGAGTTTAGCTGCAAATGCAGATTTGGGGAAGCTCAGTGTTATGAATTAGTTCACATGTAAGTTTGTCTACCTCAACCAGTGGCAAGTTGTTACAATGTTAAGTGATGTTGATTAAGGTTGCTAAGTTAAACGGTTGATTTGTGATGTTCTAAAGTTGTCAATTAAGTTGTCAATTGCCCTGTTATTCCCCTTTGTTGTGTATCCTCCATTGGGTAAGGCTGCTGCCGCTCCCTAAAGACAGTTCTGGGTATGGACGATGTCACCGCCATATGCAAATTAAGAAGACATGCAGTATGGACAATAAAGACCCCTAAAACAACGAGCCAACTGTGAACTTGGGGGATCAAGTGGTATATTCAGGTGGGGAATTGTCCCCCCAGCCTGCCCATGTGATCAATGCAGTTCCCAAACTGTCAACATGATCTCGTTAGAACTGGACTGGAATGAGGACCCCAGACAATGAGCCAAACCACGGAAAACTTTGCTGCCGCGCCTGTGAAGATGGAAGTCCTAGCTCTGGTGCTGCGTAACAAAGCTGCATTATCTTCTCGTCGGTGTTGGTGAAGGGAGCAGTGGCGGGGTGTGCGCAACCCCTGGGGCCCCCACCCCAGAGCTAATTTTTTAATAAAGGCGTTAAAAGGAGCAAGTCTCCTGCTCTGTTTATTTCACTCAGTAAGTACACTTAAGATCTGGATTTCATTTTGAATTTATGTAAAATATAAGGAAAACTCTATTATTAACATTGGTTGTAAACTGGATTACACTTTACCCAGCATTCATCTAAATAATCCTCCTCCTTTATTCAGTAAAATTTCATATGTGATTTTTTTTTGTTTGTGTATTTTGTTTTGGTTTTTAAATATAATTTTAAATTGCTCTGAACAAGGTGCTGTCTTGAGGGCCAGGGTAGATTTTGAGGCCATAACCTGCCTCAGGGTCTGATAACATTAGAGGAGTTAATGAAATTTCTACATCTGAATGGTGCAATAATACAGAATTCCCATCTTCTCCCCTAAAACATTGATCCCTCCCTGAGCATCCCCTACAGACAATTAAGACTGCACTTATCCAGAAAATTCTTTCCAGTTTGAGGGTAAACCAGGGAATCCTGGCATGGGGTAGAAAGCTGGGTGGGCTTTCCATGTTGTTTAGCACTTGAAGAGGTCCTTCAAAGACCCTTCTCCCACGCTGCTGAGGACCAAACCAGCTCATCACACCCTCAGCCCTGCTTCCAGTCTGAGAGAAAGAGAAAAGACAGGCATTGTCCCTGCTGTCCCCAGCCTTGGCACTGGCAGGTCTCTGGAGCTGTGTCCCTGGCAGAGCACACAAACCCCCAGGCCCCTGCAGCACTCCCAGCCCAGGTGACAGCACAGCATAGGTGGGTCCTGCTGAGGGGACAGCTGCAACACGGGGAGAGGACACTTGAGAGCAAGAGAGGCAGAGCCAGAGGCAGGGGGCACCGGGTGTTGTTCAGCTGCAGCTGGAGTTAAATGGGATTGGGACTGGGGTTGGGATTAGGGTTGGGATTGGCATTGGGTTTGGGATTGTCATTGGGGTTGAGATTGTCATTGTCACTGGGGTTGAAATTGGCATTGGCATTGGGGTTGGGATTGTCATTGGTGTTGGCATTAGGGTTGTGATTGTCATTGGCATTGGGATTGGAGTTGGCATTGGCATTGGGATTGGGGTTGGCACTGGCATTGGGGTTGGGGTTGGCATTGGCATTGGGGTTGGGATTGGCCGCTCACACGTGTGTGGGGCTGGCCAGGCAGCTGATGGGCAGAGGAATGAGTGATTGGAGTGGCCCAGTCCATCCCCACGGACTGGGATGGACATGCAGGGAATGGAGGAGGGGATGGAGGATGCAGGGAATTTTCTCCTGTCCTGGGTGCCCTGGAGCTCTGGCAGTGCATGGCCCTGACAATCACAGCAGCCTTTTCTTCTCTCCTGACAGGGGATTACCTCTCTTCAGGGACACTGAACATGTATTTTATTTCCAAGAACCTTGGAGTCTTGAGCAAGTCTGAAATGAAGGATTTCCTGTTTGCCCAGAATCAGCACACTCCAAGGGTCTTTTCCATGGCTCCTAGGGCTCCCACAGCTGTTCATGAATCAATTTGTCCAGGCAGAGCTGTTTCTCTTTTTTTCTGAGCAGAGGAGGAAATGGGTACACAGGAATCACCACGGAAGGACAGCCTAGGATGTTTCTTTCCACAGCACACGGAACACTCAAACAATTTGGGTGTACAAGTATGGACACACTCAGGATGATACAGAGCCTGTGCTTACAGGACCTACAGACACATGTGGTTTATGGCAGCTCAGAGGATGTGGAGGGCTCCTTTTCCCTGCCAGATTTCCCTGGAACAGAGGAGTGGAAAGGGAGGAACCCCTCTGTGTGCATGGGTCTGGCACTGTGGATGTGAGCAACTGCAGCGATCACAGAATCCCAGGATGGTTTGGGTTGGGAGGGACCTTAAGGCTCATCCCATCCCATCCCATCCCATCCCATCCCATCCCATCCCATCCCATCCCATCCCCTGCCACGGACAGGGACGGGGACAGGGACAGGGACAGGGACATCTCCACTACCCCAGGTTGGTCCAAGCCCCATCCTTGATTTGGGCAGCCTGGCAATGCTGCAAAGTTCCTTCCTCCTTTTGAAATTGGAACCATCCTTGGTAGCTAAAGGTAACTCCCACGATTATCAAAACCCCAGGCACTTTCAAGATCCATCCTTCTCTCTGTGTTATGCTTTTTCAGGAAATACCTAATTTTCCCTTGTTTCACCCCAATTCTGAGATTGGGAACACAGTGCAAATACCCACATGGTTTTCATGAAGTCAAGAAATTCTACTGAGCTACAATCAGTGTGAGATGGAGTTCAGCCTGCAGATGATCCCCACGAGAGAGTAACTGCCACAAAGGCCTTTATCTGAGGGCAAAATCAGCCTCTACTGTACACTCACAAGGAAAAAACACCATGCTGCTGTTTGATGTCTTTAACAGCATCATCTCTCTGTAGAGGGCTGAAAGTGCAAGGCTGCTTTCTGTTTCCAACTCTGTGCTCTGCTGTGTTCTCAGAAACCAGGAAAATGTGCTGCTAAACTCACCCTAAAGTAGAAAAGCCCTTGAGAGTTTCACCATGAAACACTACAAATGCAGACATGTTTGTGACTTAGAAATTCAAATCACATTTAAAATTAAGATGAACTCTAAAAGCTTTTGCTAAAACCCAAAAGTGTATCTATATTATATCTATATTTTAAATTGAATAAAATATTGAAATTTTTACACTTGAAAATTACGTTCAAGAAGGTGAAGTTTGTTTCCAGGCTGTGGACTTGTAGTAATGTTTCTAAAAGGGGCTACCTGAGCTGCTATAATGAAATGCTTTCAAGCCATTCAATTTCCCATTGACCAGGGAAATGATTCACCTCTAAAATACAAATGACAAGGGGCTGGGCTGTCCTTTGGCTGTGAGCTGGGCAGGTTATACCATCCCCAGTCACCCTGTGGGGGTTCACACCCTTCTCCAATGTCTCCTGAATCCCTGTGTCACCTCTATCCATTCAGAAGGGGTGAGCACAGGCCTTTGGTTTTCTTCCACCTCGCAGACTCCCATAAAGGACCTCAGTCTCCTCCTTCTCCCTTCTCCATCAAAAAGCTTTCCTTTTCCAAAAGTTTGCTTATGCCCTGGCAGAGCACAAACAAAAAGTGTCCTTCAGTGAAGCCTTTGCAGCCCAGCAGTGCAGTGTTCAGTGCTTCACTGGTAGAAACTCTGATTATTGCTGCATGTTCCCCTCTGTGAGCCCCTGGAAACGTGGCACGTCCATGGGGTGCTGAACTCAGAGGTGAAATGTGGGATTTACAGAAGCATTTGCAGCACGAGCTCTGCCCTGGCAGTCTCATACCCAGTCTGTGGAGCGTCCATGGAGACTGGGAGGGACACATCCTGCAGAACTGCATGAGCAGGATGCTCAGCCTGTTAAAAATGAGTCACAAAAGAAGGAATTGCAGGAGAGTGGGACATGGTCCTGTACAGAGAGGTTTGTTGATGTGCAGGACAAGAGCACAAATGGACAGTGCGTGCTTTGCCTTTGTTTGGACTCGGGGTTTGGATTCAGGAGCTGGGTTGAATGATCCCTGCGGGTCCCTCCCAACCTGGACATTCTGCAATTCTGTGATGAAGACTCTGTAAGTGTGAAAAGGGTCTTTCCTTACCTGGATCCGTTCATGTGGTCATACTCCCGTTTGACACTGACCCTCACAGGCTGGTTGATCCACTCCTGCTGGGGGGGCAGGGGGTTGATCTTGTGGGGCTGCCCGAAGTCGGGGCTGCCGGAGGCCGTCATGTCCTTGGGGAGCTGCGCGGCCGCGCCGTACGTGGGGTCAAACAGGGACTGGTCGTCGCTCACCACCGACAGAGCCTCCTGGGGAGAGACAGAACCAGCCCTCAGAGCCGTGACTAAAGCAGGAACTGCCCTCTGGTTCTCCCTCTGAGCTGGGGGACACCTGCAGGGCTCCACAGCCGCCCTGCGCTGGCTGCCACCGCCACCTGCCCGAGCAGCAAGAGCCGGGGTCCAGGAGCCCCTATGCAAACCAGGGCTTGCTCTGCTCTGCTTTGCTGCCTGCTGGCTTTGGGTGAGAGCAGCGTTCAGGTTCACTGGAGCTCTGCAAACAGTGCAGTGGAGGAGCTGCTGGGGCTGTCACCTCACGGGGGCTGTGTCACCTCACGTGGGCTGTGTCACCCCAATGCTCACTGTGAGCAGCTTCAGCCCCTGTCCCAGTGAGTGACCTGCCCACCTGCTGCACTGCTGCTCCAAACCCAACTGGTGTGTAGTGGGAACACCTCTGGAGTGGCATGTGAAGGTCTCTATATCTCCGTTCGGAGGGTTTGTGTGCTGTTTGTGTTTTGAGGTTGCTGCTGAAGGAGAAGCAGCCAGAGCAGGTCACAGTTACGGGTGTTTGTGGTGGGGAAAAAATGCATTACTTTATACTTTTTGTTTATTTTGTGGGAAGTGAAGGCCTGGTGTGTTAACCAACTGCGCATTTCTAGAAATGCTTAAAAACAGGAAATTGTTATCCTTTTTTTTTTTTAATTTCCCCCCCCCTTGCTGAAACTCCAAATATTGATGAAAAGCTCTGACTATCAATTTCCTCGTGTGGATGTGCCTGGGTTTTCCAAGCGAGGAGTGCCGGGCTCCTGATGGCTTTGGCACAGCCCTGCCTGACTCAAAGTGCATCTGACAAGGGCTGCCTGCTCTGGAGGGAGCTGTTAACCACACACAACACAGCTGCCTTTATGAGTGGCAGGGCAGAAACCGAAGGAGGAACCTCCTGCACTGAAAGCAGCCCCCACTTTCATGTGAGCTGATGAAGCAGACTCCAAAACAAAGCTACAGACTCCCCTACTCTGGGCTTTTAGCTCTCAAAAGCCACCCAGCAGTGGTGTGTGGGCTGCAGAGGGTCACTGAACACACAGCTGAAACCTGGTGTGAGCTAACCCCCCATGCTCAACATTCACAGGGCACAGCCTCAACAGGGAGCTCCTAAAAATAATAAATAATTGCTCTTTCCCTGCTCCCCGCCCCCCGCCCCCCTTCCCTCAAGCAGTTGTTTTGGAGGTTTGTTTTGTAAATTCTTCCATAACCTGGGAGGGAAACAGAAGTTCTGAAAGCTTAGAGAAGTGCAGCTCCTGGAATTAGAGGAGAATCTAAGCACAAATCAGATACCACCAGGCTCACGATATTGTCACAAAAAACATCAGTAATTCAGAGTCTGCTGGTTAAACACGAAAATCCCCCTCAGCCTCAAGTTAACCCACTTAAAGAGAGTCAGGCCTACAAAAACCAGCACTTTTCTATCTCTGATCTCAGATCATGTAACAAACCCAAACAAGCTGAAGTGGCCTAGAATTGGAGCGGGCCTGAATAAGCTTGAATTCAGAGGAACCTTGAAACATCTGCATAAATCCCACTGAAGTTCCAGCATTTGCTGCACTTTGTGGTCAACCTCTCACACTGGTTACAGCCACTAAACAGCAAAAACGAGGGTTTTACCCCACACTGCCCAGTGGTGGTTGGTGAAAGGAGTTCACGCTGCGTGCAACCTTTCCTGCAGCTTTTCCTTGGTAGATGCACAACCTTCCAAAAATACCCCTCTCTTTTTCAGCTTTAGAGCAAGGGAGGGAGTGGGAAGTGTCCCTGGGAAGGATTGGTGTGAGTTGTGTCACAAACCCCTCAAAGGGATGGCATTATCTCCAGGCTGCAAATTTTCCCTGTGCTGGAACGTACAAGAACAAGAGATGGTTCAGTCTTAAAAGGGAGCAAAGCCTTCCCATCAGAGATCAGGATTTGCTGCTCCTCTGACTCACTGAGGTCAGGATTCACCCCAGGCAGTGGTTCCTTAATGACACATTTTCTGCAGGCTTCTACTTCCTCGCAGTACAAAAAGTGTCAGGTTTCCTACCTGAGGTGGTGTGTGAACCCCATACTGGGCTGCTGGACTGGCTTAGGGCCCTCTAGACCCAGTCTCAGCTGGGCAGAGACAAGGAAAATGTGAGCACCACTGCAAATTCATCAGATAGAGATTCTGTATGTTTGGGTTTGGAGATTTCCAGTCTAAAAACATACTCTAAAAACATACACAAAATTGTTTTTTGTTTTAGGGAAACAATATCTGGGAAAAGAGCTATAATGACAGTTATCCCACAAAATCAGTGTGAGAGGCTGCTCACAAGATTTTTACTGGCAATTCAGCAGGATTTATGCAGGCGTTGCAGGGTTCTTCTGAATTCAGGCTTAGTCAGGCACTCTTAATTCCAGGCTGCTTGTTCTACCTAAAGCCATTTTTCTTCTGAAGAAATTTTCTGGTGGTAAAGAAATTGGAAAGCAGGGATCTCTCTGGCTGTCCAAAAACCCCCAAGCCTATCAACACTCCACAGAATAACCCTGGACCATGATCCTGGGGCTGCACGAAGTGCAACTTTACATACACAAGCAAATACACACTGCTCTGTGACACCGAGTATGTGGCAGAGAACCTCCTCAGATAAGGATCTTCCCTGAAAGACAAAGTGGCTGCTCAGACCTGCCTGCAACTGGTGTTAACTGGACAGCAATACCCTCACTGGGGCACTGGGACTGAGCTCTGCCTTGTGCTTCATGAACAGTTTCAGTCCTGAAAACAGGAGAAGAAATCCAAAAGCTCCAGCTGCTCTTGGCAGCTCCTGGGGCGGGGGCGGTTTGAGCTAAACCCAGGCTGGTGGCAGCACAAAGGCTGAGCCCCAGGGGAGCTGAGCCACCCCAGCAGATGATGAGAGATAGGGCTGGTGACACCTGCTCAGCTCCAGGAGCACAGCACGAGCAGTGCTGGTGACATGCAAGGCAGGTCGGGTGGCACTGAGCCAGCCCCGCTGCCACCAGCTCAGCCCTATGCCCGCATCCACAGCTCACAGAAAAAACACATGGGGCAAGCAGCAGGCAGCCTTTGCTGGCTGGGGACCCCCTGGATAACGCCAGGGCTGCCTGGGACTCGGGCTAGCTCTCCTGGAAGGGGCCAGGGCTCGGCCCCCGGCTGTGGGCACACGCACAACCCATCCTGTGCTCGGGGCGGGACTCGGCTCCCCACACGGAGCTGGCCGGGCCCATCTTCGAAAGCTCAGTTCACAGGAGTTTGCCTGAGGCGGAGAGCGGCAGCTCCGTGACATACCGAGCTTCTCTCCCCTGGAATCGAGAGCTACTCAGTGTTTGGAGACTGGGAAAACACTCCCAGGTGTCCCAGGTGCCAACGCAGCCTGCCCAGACAGGGCACAGCCCGCCAGGTCCCCCCACGGTGCCTGTGGCCTTGGACCGGCCAGCCTGAGGCCGAGACAGGGGCTGTGTGTGCTACTCTGGCATATATGTTACTTTATAGTGCCTCTGGGAACAGGCTGGCCTCAGTTTTTCCAGGTTCTAATTACATTCCTGGCATAAATGTTGCCGTGGCAGCTCGTCCGGCTCCCTGGGCAGCCCAGCCCCAGCCTCTGAAGGGCAGCCCACCAGTGACTGCCACAAATGAGGCTCCCGAGGAGCTGGCACACACTCCTGCATCCCTCAGGCAGGAATCTGTGGTGTGGCTCTTATTTAGACAGCAGTTTCCAGTTGTAAGAGAGTGAATTATCAGGTTTGCCTTTATTTGGACTAGCCATCCTGACCCAGGGCCCAGGTGTGAGTGGACGTAGTGGGAGGCACAGTTTGGCTGTGGCCCTGAGGGCAGGAACCACCAGTCTGATGTTCTGGGAAGGCTGACAAGCCACCAGGGCTTCAACCAAGTTTTCCTGACCTCCTCACAAAGGGAGATGATATGCACACTTTAGCAAAGGTTTCACTTAGTTAATGAATTGAACAGGAAATCCGAGAAGGGAGAAAGGCCAGGGGAACAATGGCTGGTGAGGTGAGTAGTCAGTGCTGTCACCCCAGGTGTCCCCAAGAACTGAGGTTATTCCACGTGTGTGCAATGAGATTTCACTGAACATCAACTTTTAGCTCTTTACATTCTCTTTTCTGGCCATAACCACATTTAAAAGGCATTGCTAAAGATCAAAGCTTCATCCTCCTCCACAAAGGCTGACTTAGAAGAGAAGACAGTGCTGAGTACCTGAACCATTGTGCCATGACTCCACCACTAGAGACGCGGCTGTTTTCTTTCCTTTTCCCCCTCCCCAAAATTTCACCACTCCTGATCCTGTGAGAAAATCACTCCTGAAATATTTTTGTAAAGAGAATGTTGCCAATACAGACCTGAAGAGCCCAGACCTAACAACGTAAACCACCAAAATCCGAGGTCCAGCAGCCTCACACATGGCCCAGTGTTTGCACCAAGGAGCAAGCCTGGAGTAGAGATGACTTTGGCATTACAGTGTTACAAGTCAGTGTTTCTGCTGCCAACATCTCATACGAGCACAGAGATAACATCAGACTTACAAGAAAATGAGTCAAATAAGAAATTCAAAAAGGAGCCAGGTCTGTGCTGATCTTGAGGCAGTACATTAGGATGGATCGGGCACTGGATTGGAAGACAGAGTGTTCTCATCCCTGCCCCTGATCTTTGGGAGCATTCCCCTCTCCCTGCATTGCTCCTCCTCTGTTGCCCTGTACTGTGCACACTGAGGGGCACCGAGCCCTGGCCAGTGCTGCCTCTGGGACACACACAGGAATCCTTTGGACACACTCTCAGATATCCACTCTTCACTTGCTCCCAATCAAACCAAGAATTCCCTCTGCATCTTTTCCAGACCACTTTTCCTGGGGTTTGCTCCTGTTATTCCACCTTCCTTACACGATGTGGCTGGGGCAGGGACTCCCCAGAACTCCCCCTAGAAAACTGGAACCATGAACATTTGATTGCCACCAACCACAATCCAATCTTGTGCCCTTCACAACACACTGAAGTCCTGCTTAGGAGCTTTTCCTGACTGCAGGTGGAGAGCCATCCTTCCCCTGGTGAGTCCAGCAGGATGAGAGCTATCACTTCCAAGTTCACTGTTCTTCCCCCTTGTACCCCCTGCAGCACTGCCCAGTGCCCCACACTGTGCTGCTCACAGCATTTCCCCGCTGAGCTGGGTGCTGGGGCTAGGACATCCCAGCTGCTGGAATCCCTGCCCAGAGTTGGCCCTGCCCCAGGAGGGATGGCACGAGATGCAGGCTGCTGTCACAGGCTCATGGAATGGGTTGAGATGGAAGGGACCTTAAAGCTCATCCCGTTCCACCTCCTGCCGTGGGCAGTGACACCTTCCCCTATCCCAGGCTGCTCCAAGCCCCTTCCCCTGCTGCAGCAGCACTCAGGGTTAAGATGGCAGTAAACCTTTAACACTGTGTCCAAGTCTCTGCAGATCTCAGGATTTCTGTGGGTAAGGAGGGGTTTAATTTAATAGTTTTAGGGCATCCCACACTGCAGGTTTTTGCCCCAGTCTGCACTGGAGACTTGCTCAGAGCTGCAGAGCAGGACAGTGACCTGGACAAAGAGCCACCCACTCAGCCCAGGCTGCCTTTTTTCCCCTTTCCTCCCCTTTCCTTCTCTTTCCACCCAGGCTACTCTATCCAAGGGTAGCTTGGCAGCCTTGGAATACACCATAATTTCTTCACAATTCAAACGAATGGGAAACCACAATGTGGTAACTCATGTTAGGGGGAAACAAAGCAGGAGTAAGAACAGCAGAAACAGCAAAAACACTGAAAACCACCAAAATCATGCTGAAATTAGCTCAAAATTGGGGCAAAATGATTTGGCAAAACTACTCAGAAGGAAAAAAAGTACCTATATCTTCATATATATATCTTTGTCTTTTGGGGGTTATTTTTATGTTCACTATTTCCATGAAATTTTGTATCAAGTGGGTGAAAGAAGGCTGCTAAAATCAATGCTCTATTATTTTCATCTCAAGATCCCCAAAAGGAGACTCAAAAAGGATAAAAATATAATAATTCTTCTATACTTCACTTCTCAGAAAAGCACTTTACTTCAGGCACAGTTTTATAGGATCTGGACCAAAGACTTTTTTTTTTTCCTCAGTCTAGACTTCACATTAATGGTTTCAGGGCCTAGTTTGGTTTGCTTCCAGCCAACTGGGAATAACCAGGTGACAGTTTCTCTTTCCCAGCAAGTTGCTGCATTATGCTTAATGATAAGGAGGCTTAAACCAGGCCTGGAACTGTGGGAAATCCCCAGGAAAAGCCTCTGGAAGGTCTCAGCACAGGCCCAGGAATGGAGGCAGAATTTAAAAAGACCCTGCCCAAATTATCTCTGTGGCACTTCGACCTCTGGAAAGTAAATGTGGTGAAAGCTGAGGCTGGAGGGACCATCCGATCCCTATCATATACCTCCCAAAATCCTGGAGTGTGCTGCAGCTCTTCCTTTGGAACATGAGCAGCTGTGCCTGGAGCAGGGAACAGCCCTGCCAGCCCTGAGCTGCTCATCTCATCCCTGGGCTGTGAACAGGAAACTCCCCAAGCACTCCTGACCTCCCCAGTGCTTCCCACCCTGCTGGGACTGACACTGGGATGAGGCGTGTATCCACTGGGACAAAGCAAAGCTTCTGGCTGCCATTCCCAGAGAATTCCCTGGCTTCTGCTCCCTGCCCAGTTCTGCCAACCAGGACACATGAGACAATTCAGGATGAGGCCAGGAGGTGAAACCTGTCCTGAGTGCTGGAAGCTTTGGCATGGCTTGAGCCAGGTTTCTTATCTTGGCAGGTAATTTCACTGAATCACTGGAAACTGGCATCTGATTAAAGCCAGAAAATGGCTCTAACTGGGATGGACAGTCCTGAGCTGGAGATTTTCCCAGGAGCCTGAAGTCACACAGAACGCAAAAGATGGATTAACCAGCCTGACCCTGCTCAGGCTGAGGACTGTATGACCTCACAAGATCTTTTCCTAGCTGTGTCATGTTCCCAGAAAATCAATCAGCTTTTGCCAGGTATTAACACTCCCCTCAGTCACTCTCCTCTGCTTCTATCTCCACTCCCCTGTGCCCACAGCTTTTCTCCTCCAAAGCTGTATCCCCTTCTCACTGAGACTGACACTGTTGGGTGATTGCTTCCCAGGGCTGAGCACTCAAATCCACCCAGCTCTAGCTCACCTTCCATTTCATTTCTTTGTCCCCTCACGCTGTTAAAGTAATTGCCTTTGCTCTGAGCAGATGTGTTTGTAAACAGAGCCACATGGACCTAACTGCGAACATGCACCCTTCAGTAAATATTATTGTAGCATTTTTATGGTCTTCTCTGCTGAAGAAACAGGGAGGGAAACTGCAAGATGGTTTCAGAGTCTGGCTTGCTGACAAACCCCAAGAATCCCGGAGCACAAATGCAGAAATGCTGTGCTGACCTCAGTTCTGTCCTGGAGCACCCAGTGCCCACCCCCTTGCCTTGATGTGCTGCCAGAGGCTCTTCCCAGTGGCAAGCATTCCATCAGGACTTTGCAGACTGACCCAGCACTTTGTGTCAGGAGAGCTGAGCTCACTCCTAGCTGCATCTGCCATTGCAGTGGTGTCACCTTGTCCCTCAAAGCAGAGCTTCTGGGGGGTATTTTTACTCATTTCAGAAACTGAGACTGTGACAATCCTGCTGGTTTTGTTTCCAACATGCAGAGATAAATTGAAGCTTTTCAATACAAATGATTTGCTCTAGAAAGGAAAACAACAAATGGACAACCCAAAAATACTATGGGTTTTTTATGAGAGAAAGCTTGTCCCATCTCTGGGCTTCCTCTCAGGCTGCCTTGGAAAAAGACAGAAGGCAGAGTCTTAAAAGAACAAAGGAATAGGTGCAAACCACAAAACCTTATCTTTTCTCTTTGGGTTTCTGCTGCCAAAGCATTGGAAACTGTAAAAAGAGCATTCTCCCAGGAATTCAAGAGGTGGGAGGTGGCAACATCGGGAGACACAAATATTTCAGGTTGTGACTCAAGGCTCCAGCAGTGCCCATTCATTATTTTTATTCCACTTTGATACCATTGTCCCCGTTACATTCACAACCCCGCCGCCGTATCCTGTTTTGTTCCCTGACACCATTCCCTGCACAATTGCAGGAAGCCCATCAGGAAGCGGCCATCGGGGGCTGTTTTGTTTCCATCCGCAGAGAACAAAACAAGCTCCTGCAGCCCGAGATGACTTATCCCAGACTGAGGAAAAACAACAGCATGAAAGGAACCCAGCAGCATCTCCAGGAGTGAGCACGAACGCAAAAGCTCCCTAGAGCAGGAGCCTGGAGCACCTCAGCAGCTCTTGAGGGAATGCTCAGCTAAAAGGAAGTGTAAAGAATAATCCATCACTGACACCTACAGTGCATAGTGAAGGTCTGGACAATCTATGGGGGGCAAACACAAGTCCAACACAATCCTGCAGCTGAATCCAAAATGAGATGTGGTTTGGGTTTTCCAGTGTGAGGTCTTGAGTCTATTTGTGTCCTGAGCCCTGAGCCAGGTTTAGGTTAAATCTGAGCTCAGGGTCTGTGTGCCCAAGACATCCAGAGCACAAACTCAGGGTTTGAGCCCAGAGCAGGTTACTTGGGCTGGGTCATGGCCTGTGTCACACAGAGCCCAGAGATAAGAGGAGAGTGGGGAGGTGGTTCAGGACTCACAGGACCCTGTTTGTTCCCCAATGAGACATGCCTGCTCCTGATCCAGCGCTGGGAGTCTGATCTCTGCCTCTTCACCAGACAGGGGGCTCTGACTGGGATGGACAGGTCCTGGGAGAGATTCCCAAAGAACCTGAAGTCACACAAATCACACTCCCATTTACAGGTGCTAGGAGCCACAGTGCCTTAAATCCCTCTCAAATACGGGGTTTAAATCTCGTGACTGGCCCAGGTTTGCATTTCCCTGCTCCTGAGCACACTCGGGTGCCCTTGTGCAGCACTCCAGTCTCTGCTGGCTCCTGACCCACACCCCAGCTGCTCTCCTGAGCCTGGCAATGGAGCTGAGGGCTGCCACCCTGCTGGGATGGCACGGATCTGTGTTTTCCTTGTGCACTCAGCCCAGCCCCTGTGGCTCCAGTGACAGGGTTGTTTCTGCCTACGCCTATAGCAAAAGCAGAGATTTTGTGAACAAGCCTGTCCATGGCATTCCAAGGAAAACAGCTCAGCAAGATTACACTGAGATATTGTCTTTGTCAATCTCCATCGAGATATTTGAACAGGAAAACCCAGTTTACACCAGTGGAAATTCCCAGGGGCTTTTGATTTCTTTACAAAGGAACACTGATGTTTTAACTTTGGTACAAGAGGAAGGTCCTGGAAGGCTTCAGGGATTGCCATCACACCTACCTCTTGGACAAAAAGGCTGAATCCCATCCTGGCATCTGGGCTGGAGCCCAAGGTTAACATTGCCATACAGAAAGGAGGAGTTGACAAGGTGCTGTTCCTCCTCCTGACAGCAAACTTGGCAGAGCAAAGACCACCCCACCAACAGTTCCAAGGAGCTGCAGCAGATAAAGAGCCTCTGCTGCATAAACGTAGTGAAGCTCTTGCTGAGGACAAACATTCCCTCTAAATAAACACATCCAAGGCCTTCTCTGGTGTTACACCTACAAGAACCAGGCTTGAATCAGCAAGAATCTACAAGAACCAGGCAGTGAATACTGGCTCCTGGCTCATCCAACAGCAAATGTCAGAGTAAAAATGAAAAAAGATCTCTTTCACAGCTCTATTAATATCCCCATGCCTCAGTTTCCCTGTCTGTGTGATGCTGCCCTGCAAAGAGCTCAGATTTTGTAAATCCCCTGTCCTTGGAGAAGGAGGCCACAGAACAGCCAAGTGTTATCCCAGGGGTAGAATTGATAGACAAAGCAAAACTTATTTTTACTCTGAGACTGAGCAAAAAACCCTCACCAAAATCTCTTTATCAGTGAGCATTAACAGAAAGGCTGTTGGCTTTATCAATGTGGTGTGGAGAAGGGCTTAGAGCCTGGCTCAGATAAATGAGGTTCCTTAGCAACCCGAGAAGTCCCAGAATCATAGAATGGTCCAAGCCTGTGCCCAAGGATAGTTTTCCATGCCTGGGAGATCCAATGTCTGGTGCAGCAGGGTCTATGGCTGAGCCCCTGGCAGGGATTTTTGATGTTCTGCTGCAGGGAGGACAGACAGGAGCTGCAGCAGACGCTCCTAGTGGGTTTGGGAGGGGCTGGGAGCCAGAGCTGCCAGGAGGCAAATCCCAGCCTGGTGCCCACTCAGTGCTGTGGCTTTGACCAGGTCACTCAGGTCTGCATCCTTCTCTGGGGCTGGAGGAGAGACTAAAAATGTGTACCCAGGGGCTAGTTTGGGGCTGATTCTGCAGGTTTCTGCCATCCCCAGGACCTTTGCTCAGACCTCAATGAGATTCACGTTGTCCCTTAGCAGATACCCACCTGTACAATCAATGTAATGGGCTTGTCCTGGTTTGTTTTGCTGTATTTTAAATGAAAATCATTAGCTCTGAGTTGATAACTGAAGTAGAGGCTGTCAAGTTCTGTCACAGCAATGATCCCAAAAAACAAAGCCACCATCTCAGGAGTGCCCTGCAGACACAGATGAGGCTGTCCCAGTAATTTTGCAGCATGGGAACCAACACAAAGCACCCAAACACTACTCCAAGTCATTGTGTCCGTGTAACTAAACCAAGACTAAACCCCAAGCTGCCCCCAAAGCTCTCTCTCCTGTAGAGCAGCTCTGCCTGTCCCTCCTGCACTTTGGGGTGTTTTCTGAACTGTCTGCAGTGTATCTTCCTTTTGCTGGAGAGTTTCTTACACTCAGCCTGTGCTCAGTAACACAAATAAGAAGCAGAACCCTCGGCACATCTCCATGTTCTCAGCAGAGCTGATAGTGCTGCTCTTATCTCCAGCAGGGCAAGTCCCCTGAGCTGTGTTGAAAAGCCTTTTATCAGATGCAGTGTAAGGAGAGTTCTCTCTGAGATGTAGCTCTGCAGCTTTGGCAGCAAAGTGGGGCTTCTGACTGAACCTCCTCTGGTTTTGTTTAGTGCTGGGGTGAGGGAGCAGGACAAGGTCCTGTTTGTGGGGCTGGCAAGACAGGGCTGCTCCTTGGCCTTCACGAAACAACTCCCCACTCCCTGAGCCAAAGGAAAGCCCTGTCAGAAATGGCTTAACGATCTTCTAATATTTCCCTGCAATTAAAGGGCACATCTGTCTTGCAGACCCTGTCCTCCTTTGCTAAAGCACAGACATGAACTAAACAGTCTGTCATGTCGGGCCTGGGGTAACAAAGGGGCCCATTCATAACATAGCCCTCGGCCACTTTGTGTGTATGAAGTGAAAGAGTTTGCATTTGGAGAATAACCTGTGCTGGAGTGAGCAAGAGACTTCTGCTTTCATAAATCAATCAGCTTTCCCTGCTAATAACCCAGCCTGCCTCCCAGTCCTGCCTGCAATGAGCAGCAGCCACCCTGCAGAGACACAGCCCTGACTGCAGGGCTCAAGGGAGAACCTGCTGCCTGCTAAAGCTCTGGAGAGGATTGCAACAGTTGGTATCAACTGGGGTTTTTCAAGGCATGGAGGAGAAGGGGCTATCCCAGCCCAAGGAATTTGGGGGTCACCTCAAATGGCCTGAGCTGTGCCAGTCACTGGGTTGGCATTTCACACTGTCCCTGTGGCTGGGTCACAGCCAGGGATAGCTCTGCTCTTGTCTTGGCAGGAGAACGGGAGCACTGCAGAGCAAACCAAACCAAACGGAACTAAACGGAACCAAAACAAACTAAACGAGACCAAACTAAACCGAACCAAACTGATCCAAACCAAACCAAACTGATCCAAACCAAACCAAACCAAACCAGAGCAGACCAAACCAAACGGAACAAAAACAAACCAAACAAGACCAAACCAAACCAAACCAAACCAGACCAGAGCAGACCAAACCAAATGGAACAAAAACCAACCAAACAAGACCAAACCAAACGGAACTAAACGGAACCACAACAAACTAAACGAGACCAAACTAAACCGAACCAAACTGAACCAAACCAAACCAAACCAAACCAAACCAAACCAAACCAAACCAAACGGAAATAAACGGAACCAAAACAAACTAAACAAGACCAAACTA